>LZPO01035744.1:9203-32783 GCA_001675575.1 Neotoma lepida | reverse complement strand
AAAAAAACTGGATAAACCCAAGACAGCAAAAGAGAAAACAAATGTCTCAGAACACCTCAGGAAATGGAGCTAAGGAGATGGTGCAGTGGGCAAGTGCACTGCTACATAAGCACAGAGGCCAGAGTTCAAATCCCCAGCACCCACATAAAACTGTGAGTATGTTGGAGCACGCTTGTAACCTCAACACCGGCAGACCCAAACCGGCAGATCCTGAAAGTCTGCTGCTGTCCAGTCAGCCCAGTAAGCCTGAGAGCTTCAGATTCACTGAAAGACCCCATCTCATGGATTTNGAAATGCTGACTGGTGTAGAGTCAGATAAATTATGTCTTCCTCTCACATATATGAGCATGGGCTCATATATCCCTACATACATGTTAATAACACACACTCACACATACAGAATAAATAAATCTTGAATGTATATACTCGTGATTAAACTGCTCCCCAGTAATTACCAANTGCATTGTTTTATTACCAAATGCAGGGNTTTTCTATGAGTAACTTAATATTTCTTTCTCTTACTAAAGAGCCTTTCCTGTGAGTTTCTACAGTGATGGACAATAGGCATTTTGAAGCCTTCACCCTCCTGAAAACATAAAGGCTATAAAGGTTATAAATGGTGAACTTCCTTCCAGGCTCCACTAGGAATTATGATTAATGGGGCTGAATTTGTCAACAGCCCTGCCTTAGAGTTGTATTATAGAACTTAAGACCAACATTATGAAATAGTGGTTAATATTCTAGATAATTGTCCTTAATAAAACCAAGAAGTTTTTAAGGCTAAGTAACTTAGTAAAGATTAAATAGCCTAGATCCAACATGAAACATGAAACCAGGTCTGCCTTAGTCCTGAGTCTCCATTTTTAATAATGTTTCCGTTTGTCTAGAGCTGTGCGTGTTTGTGTGTGTGTGTGTGTGCATACATGAGCATATGTGGAAGTCAAAAGTCAAAACTGGCTGTCTATCCTCAGGAACTATTTGCCTTGTTTCTCAGTATGGGGTCTTTCATTAGCCTGGAACTCTCCAAGTAGGCTATCTNGCTGTCCAGTGAGCTCCAAAGATCTACCTGCCTCTGCTTCCTCAGCACTAGGACNACAAGTGCACACCACCATGTCCATGTGGGTTCTGTAGACTGAACTCAGATCTTCATGCTCACATGGCAAACGAGAGCCATCTGCCCCACTCTCCAACACTAGTAAAGTAAACCCCTTTAACCTTTTCTAGTTTTCCGGTGACACACAGAAGGGTTTCCAGACAAAGGGCATTGCTCACAGGCAATTCATGCTACCCAATGGGGATTTTATGTAACTGTCATCCCAACAAGTTGGAAAATTGAGCCCGTGCCCAAGTCACATCATGTAAGCACAGAAACACCGTCTCAGGTCTTGTGGATGCTTCCATCACTGTGATTGATGCCTGAAAGAAACAACTTAGAAAAGGAAAGGTGTCTGGGGAACCGGCTCAGCAGGGAAAGCATTTACTGCACAAGCATGATGATCAGAGTTTAGGTCAGCAGAACCCACATGAAAAGCCAGGGAATGTGATGGCTGCCTGTATCCCAACACCTGGGAGACAGACACAGGAGATCTCTGGGACAAGCTGTCCAGGCAGATTAGCCAAATCAGCAAGTCTGGGGTTCAGTGACATACCCTACCTCCCCATATAAAATGTAGAGCAGTCAAGGAATACACCCACCATCAACTTTGGGCTTCAATAGACAGATGTGTATATGTACACACACATACACACACACACACACACACACACACACATACATGGATGAACAATGTACACATATAGACCCACCAAAAGAGTAAAAGGAGCAAAGACATTTGGGCTCATGGGGTCAGAGATTGCAGTCCAAAATTAACTGTGCCCATCATGCTTGGGTCTGCAGCAAGACAGAGCACCTGGGAGGAACAGCAAACCACTGCAAAGTTTCCTATCTCATGGCAACTGGAAAGCAGAGAAAGAGAAAAGGAGGGGGAGCCCTGGAACAAGCCATACCAACCCAGAGCACACCTTCAATGACCTCCTGCCTTCAANTACTTCAACTGAAAGTAATGTTCATATTATGAACATATAAGAAGGTTATTACATCTGTTTACTATGTATGTGTATAGGCACACCTGTGCATGGGGGTCACAACTTGTGAGAGGCAGCTCTCTCCTCCATCACAGATTGAACTTGATTCATCAAGTTTTGCAGAAAGTGCCTCTGTCCACTGATCCATCTCACCAGGCCCCCAAGTTCTATGTCCATTCCTGGAATTCCCCTTCTAAATTTCTGAGCTTGCCAACTGTTGTTTTTCTTTCATAAAAGGGAGGTCCAGGTAAATAAATCAACATATCTACCATTTGCCAAGAGATTCTCTCTCATCTCAATTCACATTTATTGATATAATTCCCAGAGTCAATTAAACTCTAAGTAGCAAGCCTCAAAAGAGGTCTTAGTTTGGAGAGAATCAGTAGAGGGTTTTAAAGTACTAGACTTCGAAATATACCTCTATTTTTCTTTAATTGGATTTCTCTTTATAACTTTATATACTAAACCTTGCTGGACTGAAAATCTTAGAGTGTCAGTTCAGTAATTCTAAAAATTAAGGGGCATGTGAGATGGCTTAGCAATTACGTGTGCTTGCAACATGTGCATCTAAGAAACAGAAGGAGATGCGCTTGCAGCATGTGGATCTAAGAAATAGAAGGAGAAATGCAAGTTATGGCTGACAGCAGAGGACAGCAATCACTCAAGAACNGAAGCATGAGATGGGCATAAGGATAGACCTTGTAGCAGACAGAATAAAGAAAGGACAACATGGAGGATGCAAACACTTAGAAATGCATGGGAGATCCTTTGGAGGTTTCTGAACTGAGAGGGCCTCAGATGCAGCATCTGTAAGGACAAAGATGGTATCTGATTGCACAAAAGTTTTGTAGTTACTGTGATAAAACACTCTGATAATAGCAGCTTAAGGAAGGAAGCATTTATTTTGGCCAATTGTTTAAAGCTTCAGTCCATCATGATAGGGAACTCACAGAGGCAGAAGCAGTGATGAAGTCATTGATGACATTGCAATCACAGCAGGGAAGCACAGAGAGGTGAATCCTGGGCTTGGCTCACTTTCTCATTTTTGTTCAATCAAAGATCCCAGCTCCTGGAATGGTGCCACCTGCATGCATGGTGCATCTTCCCATCTAAATCCAATCTAGAACGTCATAGACACGCCCTCTTAGTCATTTGTTTCCAGGGTCATTCTAGATCCTGTCNTGTTGATAATGTAAGGCACCACTGGTGCAGTTTATCCCCACATTAGTGGCCTAGGAAATCAGAATGTCAATTGTTTATTGCTCTCTGTTTCTTCTATCTGTAGTTTCACCTTCGAAAGTTAGTGAATTCCTAAAAAGAATCCAATGTGGATTATAATTTCCCTTGTGGCAGTACTTTAGATGAATTGGAGAATGACAGGTCCTCAGTCTTTAGATAGGGCCACCAACTTAATCCTGTTCTTTATGAAATATAGTGCAATGAATAATAACAAAAATATGGTTTGTTCTTATTCAATGTTGTGAGTTACTTAATGTCAGTTAAACAACAACAAAATTATTTTGGATTCCCTACATGGAAAAATAGCTGGTAACTATGAGAGCCCATACCTTTACTTCTAAGCATATGCTCTAGAAGAGCCTACATGGCTGGTAGCTCTTTCATGGAGGAGAATGGCCTTAATCATTCCTAAACTACAGAGACATGGAGAGAAAAATAGGTTAGAATTATTGCAAAACTGAAAAATACTATCTTTCTGTTATTTTCCTCTCTGTGTTCTTCTCTGGAACAGCCTAACTCCATTTGCCCTGGTTCTTGTAGGAATCCAAATGGCCCTTCATTTTTCTCAACTGTCACCCTGATCATATTCTATATTCCTTCAATTTAGGTTCAGATTGTTTCCTTTGACTCTAAGCTCCTATACATTTCTTATCTTCCAAGTCCCTTGCTTAAAAAAATNATGTAATCATTAATCAAATTAATGAATAGGATTTAACCTTAGCATAAATTTAGAAATTATCAAACCCTAATTACAGACTATATAAGATGCCCTTAGTATACTCAAATCTGGGCATAGTGAAAAGACTCAGTACATCAAGTGCTTGCCACATGAATTCAAATTCTCATTACAACCATGAAAGATGAGTATGACAGCACACATGTGTAACTCCAGAACTAAGAGAAGAGAGATGTATGAGGACTTAGAGGTCACTGATCAGAAAGCCTGGCCAAGTAATACCATTTCGGGTTCCACAAGAGACCCTGCCCTAAATAATAAGATTCTGTGAGGAATCTGCTTTAAAGAATGAAAGGTTCAATGAGAGAACCTTTCTTAAACAATAAGGTTCTGTGAGGAAGCCTCCCTTAAATAATAAAGCTTTCAATGAGGGACCCACCTTAAACAACATGTTGGAGAATGATCAAGGAAGACATCAGGAATGGACCTCTGGCCTCCACACTCATGTGTATACACATGCACAGCACTGGCAAGCACATCTCTGCATGCACACACACATACACTACACCACAGAGAGAGGGATGGGGCAGACAGACAGAGAGAGTGAGAGACAGAGAGAGGGAGGGGTAGAGAGGGAAGAAGGGAAAGGGATGAAGAGAGAAAGAGAGAGTATCTGAGCCAAGTAGCCCTCCAAATTTATGCTCCCTGTATTTATTTAAAGCATCTGGTTATTCCAGCCTCTTCAATTCTAACATATGTGAGACTCTTATCCAAATTCTTTTAAATTTTGCTCCNAATCCTTTGTCTTCCATGTGGTGTTCCACAGTAGGCTTTGGAATCCAGGGTGCTCCTGCACTGACTTCCCTTGTGTTTTCTTCAGCTTTCACTGTTCACTGCTGCAGAGAATTCCCTTTATCATGTCAGCCACATCAAGTAAAGAGCGGCATAAGTAGACACTTAGGGGAGACTTCCAGTGAAGAGAAAACTGTCATAATGCTAGTAAGTGGGTGAGTTGNTACCCTTAAAGGGAAGGAATTATGGGTAAAAGAGATGCCTGATCAAAGGCAAAATCTAATAAGGTACCCTGCAATTAATGGCTGTTCCTTGAAGATCTGCATTTAAAATGAGCATGTGGGGGATGGAGCCAAATATCCCATGTTGTTCCTAGATGGGGTCCCTGCAAAGCAGGGTGACAGGGGAAATGATATGACTTGAAGGGAGTTCTGAGCCATGTCTAACTTGCTCCTTGTTTTGAAGCCCTGGCTCCCAGCCTGCCTACTTTAGTCCACAGAGCTCTGTCATTACCACCCACACTGGGGGAATGCATATATTTGGAAACTGTCTGCTTCGACTTACATGGTACATAAAACTCCACACCATTTACCTTCTGGTATTGTTGCTCTCCTTCCCCTCTTGTGCAAATCCATGTTCTTCAAGAGACACTTGTCGAGTAAAGAAGTGAAAGTGTTTGTTAACCTCCTACAGTGTGTTCAATATTAAGCTATACATGCAGTCAGACTCATCCACAACCCCCTAAAAATCTATTCCTCTCCTCTAGGGCAAGTAAAGTTATTACTACTAAATTNTATATTATATTCTCATTGTCTTCATTTGACAATAAATAATGTAACAAAAATGCAAGGTCTAAAACTAATAGTTTTCTGGGTCCAGTGAGCTGGCTCAGCAGGTGAGGGCTCTTGCCTGGAAAGCTGGAATGCTCTCCCNGGAACCCACAAGAAAGTGGAAAGAGATAACGAACCCCACAGAGTTGTCCTGTCCTCCACAGGTCTACCATGGCACATGCACCCATGCATGTACACCTTTATGTGGGTTTTAGACCTTGCATTTGTTGTCACATTATCACATCATTTGTTGTCAAATGCAGTCAGTCATCCAACGATGGATCAAAATATTTGTCAAAGTTTATGTTTGTACTAAATATATGTTGTTTTTCTTCCCATTATTTCTTAAACAAGAGTTATAATATCAACTCACATTGAATTAGGTATTATAAGCAATTCAGAGACAATTTAAAGCATAGATGATGCATATGGATCTTATGCAAGCACTGCACCATTTTACGCAGGGACTGGAACATCATCAGATTTTGGTGTCTGCAAGTTGTTCTTGGACCAATTCTTTGGGGAGGTTTAGAGAGATGACTGTTCGTCCTTTAATGTTCTTTTCTATAAACTGGTTATTCTCATATTCCTCAGCCTCCCTCCCTGCAATATCTCTACATCTCCTCCCCTCTAAGCTTGTGACAAAATTATGTTTCTCTGTTGTATGTTGTCTCCATTCTTCCTTAAATTTTTATTTCTTTTCCACTGCTTCTTTTCTTCTTTTGTATATGAACTCACCCCCTCACTCTGCCTCTGCACTTCTGCCTTAATGTCTAATAACCACTAAGATTNACTGGGCCTGGTTATGTCCCANATATGCCCTCAAATACTTTCATAGGCTGTGCTTCTTACACAAGAAGACATANNTATTTATTTATTTTTGAGCATCTAGGCAGCAGGCAAGCAGAGTCTGACCAAAGATTCCCACACTATACTTGAATTACTTAGCCTCACAGAACCTTNATTATTACTTGTAAAATGAGGNAAAAATATCTGCAATGTGGATCTTTAGGTTGCAAGAGACTTAAAAGAAGCCTGAAAATAATTTAAAGAAAGAAGACTTTTCTAGTTCAAGAGACATTCATTGGGGCTTTGCCCCCTGCAGATGGTGTTGAGGGGAGAATACCTGCCTGTTTTTGGTAGCATCATCCCCTGAACTGCACCAAAAGGAGACAAAGAACTAACTGAGTACTAGCATTCCTCTCTCTGCTTCCTGGCTGTAGGAAAACATGTGAGCAGTTGCCTCATATCCCTGCTGCCATGTCTTCTTCACCATGGTGAGCTGTACCCTTGAACTGTGAGTCTAAATAAACCCTTTCTTCCTTGAGTTGCTTTTGTCAGTGTGTTTTATCACAGCAAGAAGTAGCTAATACAAGACTATGATATTCTTTCTGTCACTCAAAAGTCAGATAAGCCATCAGTCCTTTTCTCCATGAAGTAAAATAAGAGTGGGGTCTTCAATTGTGTAAGGTCTCAAGGAAGGAAAACACCATGATGTAGCTTTGATGCTCTTATCTGAGGTATAGTGTGGCCTTTCTCTGCCTTCTTTGCAATAGCTATCAATTAGATTTTCACTCAACACTGTATTGAAAAACTGCTAGGTCTTATTGCATTAGGTGCTGNGGATATTAGAAATAATTGGATTTTGCCCTTGCCCCTGAGAGGATAGAGACATGTAATCCAGTGAAAGGCAGCATGAGCAGTGAGTGAGAATAACTTGACAAAGTAGGATTATCTAAAAATGAACAGTGTCTTCATCATAATCCCCAGGGAAAGATCATGTGTACTATTTTGCTGAATTAAGTGACACATCTTTCCAATATCTTTATTAGATATTCTTTTTCATGTTTAAGGTCAAATTCCTTGACTTTTTTCTTGGTATCAATTTTGTAGCATCATTACTTATAANAAAACAAAAACACCATCCAGCATTGTTTTTCACAGCTAAATTCAAGTAACTTTTCTTTCTTTTTTTTTCTTTATGTAGCAAAACTTCCTTTTTCCTTTGTTCATTTTCCAGTCAGTTCTTTGAAAGTTTCCTATAACATCTTTGATCATATTCACTCCTCCTCTTTAGCAGGGGTCCCCCTTTGGGGGAGGGGGCCAAGTAGGCTCAAAGTCAAGCCACACAGACTCTAGGAGAATGTCGAAACAACAAGCTCAGTTTATTCAGGAAAAGGCAAGCCTTATATACCCACCCTGAGGGAAGGTCTGATGAATANGCATCTGCTAGTGTGACATGGCTGCCTCTCATTGGTCCAGGTTGTCTCTAGCTTGTGTTTCAGCTGCTGTTGCTAAGGCCCCTAGGCAGACCCAGGCTGGCTCTCAGAATGTATCTTTTTTACTGGTTTGGGCCGGTTGGCCCTCAAGCTTCTCTCCGGATGAGTCATCCCACACTCCCCCTCCTTCAAAGTTCTTTTTAACTATACAGTTGTTATTGGTGTGAACATCTACATTTTTTTGATTACTTTCATGTTTAGAAAACAAAGTCAAGCTTATTTATTATAATAATTAGGATTCTTTTTCATTTTCTTTTTTCCATACATTTGTATGTATACTGTGCACATGTGTGGATGCATGTGTCTCTAAGTACTTGTGGATGTGGGGAGGGGGCTCTGCATATATATGTTGCATGTGGAGGCTTGAGGTTGATTTTGTAGTATTCTTTGAACACTTCCACCTTTTTGGTTTTTTTGAGGCAGGAGTTCCTAGTCAAACCCAGAGATTGCTGATATGGCTAGTCTTGTCAGCCCGTTTACTCTGTAGATCTTTCTCCATGGGGAGCCCCTAGCTCTACCTGCAGAGACTGGAATTATAGACAAACTACTATTACCCACTTGCCATTTACATAGATACTTGTGTTCTAAACTCCAGCGGTCTTCCTGCTTCCATGGCAAACAGTTTAACCACTTCACCATCTCCCCACCTGGGTCACTATTACATTTAAAAGAAGTTCCTTAGATTAACTACCATCTCAAGATATATAAAACCTTGTTTCTTCCTGGCTATAAACACACTTCTTTTCTGACATTCAATAATACCATACTTGGTACCATTCCTTGTATGCTGTGACGTTTTGTTTTTTATCATCATCATCATTATTATTAAAAATGTTCTCCTTTTCATACACCTTTCTTTTGGATTAGTCCTCCCTTGAAACTTTGACTTCCCCTATTTTGTCCTTCCTTAATTAAGCATTTCCACACCCAGTGTGGTAGTTTGAATGTAATTGGCCCTCATAGGCTCATAAGGAGTGGCACCATTATGAAGTGAGGCCTTGTTGGAGTATGTGTGGCCTTGTTGGAGGAAGTGTGTCTCAGTTCAATTCATGTTGCCTGTGGATCAAGATGTAGAACTCTCAACTCCTTCTCCAGCACCCATGTCTACCTGCACACCACCATGTCCCACCATGATGCTAATGAACTAAACCTCTGAAACTGTAAGCCNGTCCCAATTAAATGTTATCCTTTTATTAGAGTTGCCATGGTCAAGTTGTCTCTTCACAGCAAGAGAAACCCTAACTAAGATAGAAGTTGGTATCAGGAGTGGGATATTTCTGTGATAGGTATGACCATGCTTTTGTTTGAAGGAATTTGGACTTTGGGAGTTTGGGTTAGGAAGCAATGGAATGCTTCAAGTGCTACTTAATGGATCATACCAATAGGAGCATGGAAGACAATGGTGCTGAGGGTGATTTGAACTNTGGGNAGCTGGCTCAAGAGGTTTCAGAGGAAATGAATATTAGTATGTTGCCTAGAGATCATTCTTGTGATATTTGAGTGAAGAACGTGGCTACTTTTTGTCCTTGTCCAAAAAGTCTACCTGAGGTGAAAGTGAAGAGTTTTGGATTANTCCCATTGGCAAAAGAAATCTTGATGGAGGCAGATGCGGAGAACCACAGCCGGGCTCCAGGAGCCCAATTGATAGGAAAGAGGGGGCCTTCTGTGAGCAAGGGACAATGAGATCGTGAAGAGAAGGTGTACAGAGATGGCCAGCCAAACTAGTGGAGATGCATGAACTATGGACCCATAGCTAAGGAGCCTCCATGAGCCCTCATCCAGAGAAAGATGGAAGCAGATGCAGAAATCCACAGCTGGGCACCAGGCAGAGCTCCAGGAGTCCAACTGATGAGNGAGAGGAGAGATTCTATGAACAAGGGACAGCAAGATCATGAAGGAAAAATATACAGAGATGGCCAGCCAGGCTGGTGGNAATGCATGAGCTGTGGACCAATAACTGTGGAGCCCCCATGGTGCTGGACTGGGCCCTCTGGAAGCTTGAGACAGTTGTTTAACTTGAACTGTTTGGGGGACCCCAGGCAGTGGGATCGGGATCCATCCCTGGTGCAGGGGCTGGCNTTTTGGAGCCCAGTGCCTATGGTGGCACACCTAGTGCAGCCTTGGTGCAGAGAGGAAGGTCTTGGACCTGCCTCACCTGAGTATGCCGGACTCTGGGGACTCTCCATGGGAGATCTTGTCTTGGAGGAGGTGGAATGGGGAGTGGGTTGAGGGGAAGGGCTTGCAGGGCGGGAAGAGGGAGGAGAGGGGGATCTGAAATTGGTATGTAAAAGGAGTGGAAAATCTTTTTAATAAAAAAAGAAAAAAGAAAAAAGAAAAAAGAAATCTCAAAGCAACCCAGTACAGACTCTGTTGTGTGGTTATTAGTGGTAACACTAATGAAGATTTATGATGAAAAGGAGCAAGCTGAGCAAGTGAAAATACAAAATGTACAGATTGAGGAGAAAAGGGGTACCATGAAGTGGAATAGAGCTAAATCCTGTGTTTAAGAAGATAAACAGATTAAGAANTAGAATAAAGGTAGTGGGGACCTCAGGGCAAGGCCCCACCCAGCTAAGCTTCCAATTTGTGAAAAGGAATTATAGAACAGCTTAGGTCCAGGCATAGTGGTACATGCCTTTAATCCCAGCACTCTGGACACAGGCAAGTGGACCTCTAAATTCGAGGCCAGGCTGGTCTGCAGAGCAAGTTCTAGGACAGGCAAACTTAGACAGTAAAGGAAATCACTGAAAACAGAAAGCTGGTGAAGATGTAATGCATTAAAGAGGGCCATGTTCCAGCTCCAGAAAGCAGCAGAACTTGGTAGCTTCAGCCACATGGTTCTGGCTTTAGAGTCAAGGATAGAAGAAAGANGTTATAGAATCTCCCTCTGTGACTATGGAAAGCTGCTGAGGTCAGATGTGTGGCAGGCATGTCCCTGCATGGAGGCCTAGAGAGATCATTTCATGAAGCTGTGATGGTGAAGCCTGGATTGCCTTGGAGACCCCAAGATGTTGGAGATGCCAGAGCCATGGAATACCTACCGGTGGAGGAAAGCTGCAAGCAGGGAGTGGAGAAAAAAGTGTGTTGCAGTCAACAAAGCTGAAAAGAATTGGACATCTGAAGAGTGCTTTGACATCAAACATGGAGATGCAGAATTGGCAGTTTGTTCAGCTGGTTTTTGGCCTTGTTTTAGTCCAGTATTTCCTTACTATGCTCCCTTCCTTCCCTTTTAGAAAAGTAGTGTCTATTCTATTATGTTATATGGTGGAAATATGTGATCTGCTTTTTTATTCTGATTTTACAGAGGATTACAGTTTGGAGACTGCATGAGTTTCAGAAGAGAATTAGAGTTTTCAACAAGTTTGAGACTTTTATAGACTACGGGGACTTTTGAAGTTGGACTAAATGCATTTTGCACCATGATATAGTTACAAGCCTTTGTGGGCTAGGGAGTAGAATGTGGTAGTTTGAATGTAATTCACTCCCCCTCCATAGGCTCATAGGGAGTGGCACTATTAGGAGGTGTCACCTGTGGAAGTAGGTGTGGCATTGTTGGAGGAAGTGTGTCTCAGTTCACTTCCTGCTGCCTACAGAACAAGATGTAGAACTCTCAGCTCCTTCTCCAGCATCATGTCTGCCTGCAAGCTACCCGGTCCTACCATGATGATAATGTACTAAACTTCTGAAACTGTAAGCCACCCCAATTAAATGCTTTCCTTTAGAAGGGTTGCCATGGTCATAGTGTCTCTTCACAGTAATAGAAACCCTAACTAAGACATCCAGTATCCCACTTTCTTACCTTCTTTTTACCTATAATCTATATTACCCCTCCCTTAATGTTTCCCCACCATGGCCCCTTTCTAATATTTTTGTCTTGATGCAGGTAATTTGAGATGGAAAGTGGTTGGACTACTCCCAGATGCCACTCTTGAAGTCCACTGAAGTAGTAGCTGAATAACAAATTTATCAGATAATAAAACTAGATATGTGTCTCTCTCAACTTCCCATAGTTGAATTCAAAAAAATCACANACTATCTGAGTACCCATCAAAAAGTGTCAGATGAAGCTGAAATGGAAAGAAAGGAAAAAAATAACTGGTTAAAATGGTTCATTAAAGAAGTATTTGTGTTAATCAAAAGAGTATTTGATATATTTTTAATGAAGTTGCATCATTTGGGGTGATGATGGCTGCTCCCCAAGAACCATAGACAATCATTTTTTTAAAAAGAAAAAACAACCCATGGGAACNTCCNTTCAAATCACTGGGCAGGATACTCAAAGAGATTCCAAAATAATATAGGTAGGTCTTTAACAACAGCAGTTGGCAGGCAGAGACAGGTGGGTTTCTATGAGTTCCAGTACAGCCTAGTTTACACAGTGAGTCCCAGAC
The DNA here is from genome assembly GCA_001675575.1 of Neotoma lepida. NCBI lineage: Eukaryota > Metazoa > Chordata > Mammalia > Rodentia > Cricetidae > Neotoma > Neotoma lepida. The sequence goes on along the minus strand of LZPO01035744.1, from coordinate 20,491 downwards.
CACATTCTCTCACATTCACACTTTCTCATATATATATAGTACATACATACTTTTGTTGTCCTTGATTGATTCCCAGAACTTACTGAAGATATTACATACATTGGACACAGAACTTGGAAGGATTGGGCTAGAACTGAAATAGAATTCTCCTTCCTGGTGACTAGCTCTATCTGAAGATGCTATGCAAGCACCAACGTAGAAAAGAAATCAATAGTCCTAACCAGATGTAAAGCTTATTAAGCACAACAATGAACAGCACAGCCCAAATATCCTCAAGAGTTCAGTAGTAGTATTTATATTGTGTATCCACTCAATAGAAAATAGCTGAGTGCTAAAAACCTAGCTAACTACCCATGGCTAGTGAGGCCACTGACCCTAGAGGAGACTCTAATATTGCAAATTTCTTAAAGCAGTATAATTTATAAGTATATTCTAGAAACTTATCTTTATGCTCACAGATACCTGTAGTCCTCACTCCATCAAAGAAGTTTTTTTTGTAGCTGAGACTGTTACAGAAATTCACAACTGGTCAGAATGCAGAGAACAACTGGCTGTCGGGTGTCCAACTACAACCTGTACACCTACAGCACAATCCCTACACCAAAGGTTCAGAGACTATCTTGGAAGAGGGAACAGAAATATTGTAAGAGCCAGAGGACCAGAACATCTGCTGTGAGATAGTGTCTTTTGTGTATGACAGGGAAACTGACTTCATGAAATCTCAAAACAGATGCCTAAACAAGATATGCACAGCAACACCAGTTAACATGCCAATGTGTGTGTGGGAAGGTCCTACCCATAGATCACAAGGTCTTACCCATAGATCACAAGGTCTTACCCATAGATCACAAGGTCTTACCCGGAGATCACAAGGTCCTACCCATAGATCAGTCATTCTCAACCTTCTTAATGCTATGACCCTTTAATACAGTTCCTCATGTTGTAGTGACCCCCAGCATAAAATTTTATTTGTTGGTACTTCATAACTGTAATTTTGCTATTGTTATGAATCATAATGCAAATACTTTTAGAGATAGAGGCTTATCATAGGGTTTGCAACCCACAGGTTGAGAATCTCTGCCATAGAAGAAAAGCTACAGGTAACTAAGCAATGGTTTCTGGAAGAGGAAGAATCATCTTCTCCGGAGACAAACCTCCTGATAAGTTATCCAAGCCCAAGGAGCAACACTAAATGGACTCTTTAGGTGCATTTACATATGTATTTGCATATATATTTAGCAGTAATTAGAAAAGAGGTCATGAATTTGAAAGTATGGGAGAGATGGGAATAGTTGAGGGTGGAGGGAAGCTTGAAAATAATGTAAATATAGTACTCATAAATAAAATTCTCAAGAAAGGTTTTAATTAACTTTTAAAAAACTGTTATTGACTACAGTAGTAGTAGTAACAGTCATTTCATCATGTTGTATCCCTGAGACATATCTCTATATAATACATATAAATACTTACACAAAGGTATGTATACATGTATACATTTGCATGTGTATATACATGCACACATACATATACATGTAGATATACACACATGCTCTCTATATAGTATATGCATACACACATTATATGTATTTACATATACAGGAATATATATATATATATATATTAGTATCTGCTTGNAATTGTCTTCTAAATCCACAAAAATCAAAAAATTCATTGATTCTCAAATCCCTTATATAGAATGGTGTACTCTTTGCATAGAATCTGTACACACCCTCCTATGTATGTTATCTCATCTCTAAATAACTTGTGATGCCTAATANAATGTAAGTTGCTGTTGTGAATTGCTTAGGAAATAATGACCTGAGAAATACCTTTACATTCTCAGTCCAGACACAACATTGTANGTACTAGATAGTATATATAAGTTGTTTTACAAAACTATTTCAATCTGTGGTTGTTCAAACACACAGGTGTGAGACCCATGGATATGAGAAGTCAAATGTACACTAATTACTTTTTAGTTGAAGCAAAGAAAACAAAAACAGACACCAAAAGAAGACTAAGATCTTTCATGTGTATTTGGAGAGTTGAGAATCTTCACTTTGTGCTATGCTGCCTTCTGCTTCCTGGGCTACCTTCTCTCTTCCCAGTATCACTGTGAAAGGCAATCAGGAATAGCACTTACTGGGTGGGGCACTACCCTACATAGACTATGGAGGAACTGTATTGTTGGTTCCATTGCAGGAGGATGCGGTCAGATGTAGGCTGAGCAGGATTAAAACTGAAACTCAACCCCAAGAGCCTCTGCTGTTCATCTCAACTCTCTTCATTCCTTCCCAAGCAATTGCTCTGCAGGCTATAATTTCTTGTTTGATCTCTTGGGAAGTTTTCCAAGCACACACTCCCCAGCTTGCGTGTTCAAGCAAAAGAAAAACACAGCATCCCTTGGCCCCCTTCCCCTGTCTTGCTCCATTTCTTTCTCGTTATTGTAGCATTTCCTGATATTGTTCTTTGATTTGTGGCTCTGGTCTGGCTTCCCTCTGAGGATTATGGCTGTTCTTGCCTGTTTTCTTGGTTAGAGTTTTAATTTCTGCTGCATTGGGAAAAATTTCTCTAAGGAGAGTCTCTGGAGCCAGTTTGGAGATTTGACCCTTCTTCAATTTTCAAATTCTTTTCTTCCCTGATATTAACAGGAAGCCCAGGAATCTTTGTTTCTTAGTCTCTATCCAGGCAGACATGGGTCTCTAGTGCAGCTCCCTCCTCTCCCAAGCACCTGGCTCCACTATGTACAGATGTCTGCTTCCCACTGGAAATTCAAATTTAAATTCAGCAAAACAATGACAAGAGGATAAAGAAAACGGGAAGAAGTCACTATGAAATTAATAAATGTAATAAAATTTAGAGACTGCAAGATTGAAAGCGTGAATCTTTGCTCTGTTGTTTTTCTCATCCCTCCTAACCTCTGAACTCCAAGCAATTGAACAGGAGATGCTATGAGTTTCGTTAGGCCATGCAATATTGAGTTAGTGGAGTTATTTCAATAGGAGTAAGAAGTCTCACTTTGACTTTTGTCATCCCTGGAAAGAGGAAGTTGCTATATCTGATCATACCTAGAGTTTGACAGTGGTCTACCATCAGGGGCTGGGGAAATAGTCAGTGGATAAAGTGCTCACCAAGCAAGCATGAGGACCAGAGTTCAGCTCCCTAGTATCCCAGTAAAAATGGAGTTCTTCTTTTCAGGTGATATAAAAGCAAATAGATGTGTTAATTAAATTTTAAATGAAATATTCTGAGTTCTGATTTGCTCTAACCCAGCCCCACAATAATGAAAATGGTAAGTTTTCAAGCTTTTATGCACAGTGTTTATTATATGCTGATCATATTTTCCCTTCATACCTCCTGCCCTCCTTTTCCACCCCATTCTCCTTCCTGTTGATCTCCATTCCCACCTACACAGTTTTATAGTTTCGCAGGGGTGTGTGTGTGTGTGTGTGTGTGTGTGTGTGTGTGTGTGTGTGATTTTATGTATCTATATAAAATCTTGAAATCAAAAATGAAAGGAAAAAACATACAATTGGTTTAATTTGATTAATATGATTATCTCCAGGTGTATACTACTTCCTGAAAGTGACATAACTTTCTTTTTCTTTTTTTATTATTTCCTTAACTTTTGAGAATTTCATATATGAGAACTATGTTACATCATTTCCCTCCTCCCCTCTCCTCCTTCAAATTATCCTATGTCCATTTATGGCATCTGATTCTTTATTATTGTTTCATATACACACATTTATAAATACAACCTGTTGAGTTCATTTAGTATTTAGGGCTGGCCACTTTGGATTGCATCATCTACCAGGGGGCTTATCCCTGGCACATACTGATTCTCCCTCTCTCAACAGTCATTACTGACCTATAATTCTTCATTGAAAAGTGGGGCTTTGTGAGATTTCCCCCAGTGTAATGTCTAACTGCTCTAAATACGCATCGTTATGCCCACAGGTGAATTTCTCACCCGTTATTAAAGAAGCTTCCTTCCGAAGCAGAAGGAGACCNTTGTGAGAAGCCATAACAAGTAAAACTGCAGAACAAGTGACTCTGGGATAACCAGCTCCAATTGGTGCATCTACAACACAGCTCCAGCATCAAANGCCCAGGGAACACCATGGAAGAGGTATTGGAAAGAGCTGTGAGATAGTGTCTCACGTATGACAGGGANATTACAACCATGAAAACTCAATATGGTTTCCTAGTCAAGATCTAAAAAATAAAACACCAACTGATGTTGACATACCCACTTCCATAAATAGAAGTTTAGGGCTGGAAAAAGTCCATTGTGTATATAAATCACATTTCCTTTATTCACTCTTCTGCTGTGTATGTTACACACACACACACACACACACACACACACACACACACACACNCACACACACACACACTAATAAAATCAAAGTTAACTAAGATTGGAATCAAAACCAACAGCAGCATCTTTTAAATTTTTATTTATTTTTAAACGACTTATTTACTTTGTGGGGGGAGTTTGGGTGCATGGATGCTTTGGCACACATGTGGATGTTAGAGAACAACATTTGACAGTTGGTTGTCCTTCCACTTTGTCTCTGAGGCAGGGTTTCTTATTGCTTCTGCAGCTGGACTTCATACATGCCCTTCCTGTGGATTCCCCTGTCTCTGCCTCTCCTGCAATCTACTGAGATTATAGAGTCCAGCTACCACACAGACTTTTACAAACTGCCTGTGATTAACTCAGGTCATCAGACTGTTATTGGAAGTGCTTTTACTTCCTGAGCCATCTCACCAACTACCACATCTTTGAGAGGATTAAATGAGGTAAAATTTAAAATCTTAATATTCATTAAAATTACACGAAATAAACTAATATCTGCCTCAGTTTGATCTTGTTTTCTTTGCTGTAAAAAGGGATTCTAAGATTCTTGTGCCATTGTCTTGCTCATTAAGTGGGATGAATTATATAAATGTTGTGACAGAAACCAGGAATAAGCAAAGAACACAATAAGTTAGGGACATGGCTCAGTTGGAAAGGTGCTTATATAGGATGCAGGAAGCCCTTGGTTGGATCCCCAGGACCACCTAAAGTGGAAGTAGTGGTGTGTATTTTTAATCCCAGGGGTAGGGGTAGGGTAATCAGTAGTATAAGGTCATCCACAGTTACATAGCAAGTTTTAGACCTGCCTGGGATGCATAAGCCAGTGTCTTAAAAACAGTTCAGGAGCTAGGGTTATGATGCAGTGGGTTAAAGTACCACACAACTGTAATAATCAAAGTCAGACATGTAATAAAGAACATCAGTAATCCTATGGGGTGATGTGAGGTACAGAAAGGAGGTAGACACCAAAGGTTAGATTCTGATTTCTGCGCATGCAGAATGAACATACATGTGCACACACACACATGCACACACATACACATATAACATATAAAAAAGAAGGAAAGAAAGCAAACAAGTATAATTAAAAATCAATCACTTTAAACTGTTGTGATTTGCTTCTCATAGCATGAGGTCTTTGACATCAGCCAATAGATAGAGACCTCTGTAGCTCAATTGGCCCACCTGGTTTACATGAGAAGACTATTAATAATTTTCCCACTCAGAGGAAATGCTTCCTTAAAGATCTGAACTCTTAAATGTCAACAGTTTCCTAGGAAGGTTAGGCATTAAGGACATGTCCTTTATATTCACCTTAGACATATTCAGAGCATGGCAGCATATTTGACTCACTGTTATGGACCTCAAATTCAGAAAAGTCTGCTGAGACNGTGTGGAAAGTCATTTGAGAAAAAAGTAAGTAGGTTATAAAACAGAAATGGTTGGATAAAGATGGAAAATAAAACTCCATAGACAAGTTTAATATGAAGCCAATTGGGAGAGAGAGATGGCTCAGCAGTCCTGGCTCAGCAAGTGTGAGAATGTGAGTGGGTCGCCAGAACCTATGCAAAGGCGGACATGGTACCACTAACAGGAAAAGCTTTCTTAACAAGAAACCACCAAAAATTAATTCATAAGTAATAATGAATTCTGGGTGTTTCCCCCTGCTCATCCATGTCGCATCCTGTGACTTTGTTGCAGCCTTGAAACTGAACACACAACAAGCACACACTGCACTGCACAAGGCCAAGAGCATTGTCTGAACATACATGAAGCATACACTGCACTATNCATTCTGACTCATCAGGCCATGCCATCAGCACTGCCTGAAATACCTTGGCTGGAATCTGAGACTATTATGTTATGGACCACAGTATTTTTATTTTTAGTTGTGTCTGTGTCTGTGTCTGTGTCTGTGTCNGTGTCGGTGTCGGTGTCGATGTCTGTGTGGAGGTATGTGCACATGAGTGCAGGCACCTGGGAAGGCCAGAAAAGGATATCAGATCTCCTGGAACTGGAGCTTAGGTGGCCGTGAGCCATTGAACTTGGGATAGGATCTGAACTCAGACCCTCTGCAGAAGCTGTATGTGCTCTTAAACACTGANCCACCTCACCAGACACAAATTATAGTATTTTTATTGGCATATCAAGTTTTCTGCTCTTATGGACACATAATAATTTAATAATGAAAAGCACAGAGTTTTAATATTTGCCCTCCTCAGCATGGAAGTGTCCAATTATTCTATCTTTGGCTTGTGTTGAGTTAACATTTATCTTTAAAATTTGCTGTCTAGGTTCCTACCTTANGTTTCATAAAATTGTTTAATTAATTTTAACTTATTATCAGGACATAATTTCCAACAATTACTGAAATGGCTCTAAATATATCTTCATCATTTTATAAACATGTTTATAGAAGGCCATGTTCTTCTCATCACCGACAATTACAAAATTAAAATATAAATCAACTTTGAAGACCATTGAAGATGCTCCCTCTTGCAGTATCAAATATCAGCCAAGAGTTACTCTTTTATGTGGAAAGGAAAAGGCACATATCTCATTAGCACATGTTCTATTTGTCTTTAATAGCTTTTTATATACAGTATACATATATATAATGTTTATATTATATATAGAGAGATACAGATACACATACACACATACTTTATCATAGATAAATTGCTTGGTTTGTATATCTGCTTTTATATACTTACATATCTGGCCATGTAACATTTTTTCAGGTAAAAGGCAGTCAGGATAGGAGGCATTTAAGAGGTTCCCTATTTTAAACTGGAGATAAGTGGCTATTTGTACATTCCCACAGCATAAGCCTTGATAGAAACCCATGGTAGCAGATGCTTCAGAGGATGTTCTCATCATCCATCCTTCATTCCGCATAGTCACTGAGGACACCACAGTGCTGTGAGATAGTAGTGAGAATAGAGCGAATATGCACCAGGCAGAGCAGCACCCTATATACATATTCTTTTTATCACACTTGACCTTAATGTTGACTCTTTTACAGATGAATTCATAGAGTCACAAATACCTCAGGGGGTTCACCTGAATATAACCATTAATATTATTGTAAGACACTGAATTGAATTCTCTTTAGGGATAGGAGATGGCTCAGTCAGTAACATGCTTNCTATATAAGCATAGGGATCAGAGTTCAAACTCCAAGAACCTATGTAAATAGCAGGTGTGATGTGGGTTTGTAATCCCAACACTTGGGAGAGGGAGAGAGGAGGGTCACAATGGCTTGGTGACTAGTCAGCCTAACCAAACTAGCAAGTTCTAGGTTCAGTGAGAGCGTCTGTCTTTAAAAACAATAGCAGAGAGAGGAGGGGCNGGAAAGAAAGAACATGAATAAATAAGGCTCCCATCTCAGCANCAAGGCTCCTTTGTTTGGATTCCACAGTGTTTTACCTGCAGTTAGCTCTTCCCCATGTCAGAGCTTACATTATTTTTAGATAAAACTAACCATCCTAAAATTACATTGAGTAAAAACTACAAGGTTGGTCTTTCCTTAAGAGAAGACAATCTCAGAGTCTCTACTTNCACAGAGCAATAGGACTTAATAATAGAGTAACCTGCCTAAATACCAGTAACTATCAGAAAGCTATTCTTTTTACTCCATCACATTCCTCCCTCAANTATTCTATGCAAAATTATTGCATGTGAATATGACCCAAACANCAGCAGAGATCACCTGAAAGTATTTCTTAGACTTAAGTTTTGGTAAAAATTACGATATGGATAATATCTATCTTAGTTAGGGTTTTATTGCTGTGAAGAGACACCATGACCATGGCAACTCTTATAAAGGAAAGCGTTTAATTGGGGCTGGCTTACAGTTCAGAGGTTTAGTCCANTGTCAGCATGAAGGAAAGCATGGTGGTACATGGGCAGACATGGTACTGGAGGAGGAGCTAAGAGGTCTACATCCTGAACCATANGAAGCAAGCAGAGAGAATAAGCCACTGCATCTGGCTTGAGCTTCTGAAATCTCAAAGTCCAACCCCAGTGGCACATTTCCTCCAATAAGGCCACACCTACTCCACCAAGGCCACACCTCCTAATGGTGCCACTCCCTTATGAGCCTTTGGGGGCCATTTTCNTTCAAACCACCACAATATCTAAATTAACATGTAATGAATGCTTGCTAAATGTGAAGCAGCTCTGGGGTAAACATTGCCTATACTGGAGTAATATTAAGTAATTCTACCAAACGTGGAGTTTTGTCTTGGTAAGTGGAAGCTGTATATAAATTCCAGTGTGTATTAGTTACCTTTCTCATTACTATGATAAAATACTTGAAAAAAGCAATTTGAGAAGAAAGTGTTTAAGGGCACACTACATCATGGTGAGGTAGACATGTTGGCAGGAGTGTGAGGCAGCTGGACACATTGCATCCACAATCAGGAAGCAGGGAGAGATGAATGCTAGGGTTCAGCTCACTTTCTCCTTTTTAATAAGTCCAGACACCAGACAATGAGATGATTTTCCCACAATTAAGACAAGTCTTCCCATCTTAATTAACCNAATCTCTAAACTTTTTCACTATTGTTGTTGGTTTTGATGTCAACTTGCCATAAATTAGAATCANGTGAATAGGGAGCTTCAGCTGAAGAACAGTCCAGGCTGCCTTAATGGATGAGGGCCCCACCACAGCCATGNGNGGCACCCTCTGGAAGCAGTTTAGAACAAAGGACATAACATAAGGAAGATCATGCCTCCTGTTGCTAACTTTGCCTTTCTCTTGCNGCATAGGNNGTTTACCCTGTTGCTGTTACTGCTTTTTCCTTCACTAGTGTCAGACCTAAAATTTCCAGGCTTCCATCGTGGACTNAGGACCTGTGGCCCTCTAGGAACTTTCCAGGTTCTTGGTGCCAGATTGGCNCTACTGAGGNNTCCAAACTGTNGACCAAGCAACTACCAGGTTCAAGGTTCTCAGGTATGATTTAGCTGTTACTGGTATTTTAAGGTAAACTGACCATAAATCAAAGGATTTATAAATATATATAATTTATATGTATTATATATGTTTATCCCATTTGTTCTGCTCCTCTAGAGAACGCTGACTAATATACTCACACCCATGCCTAGAGACTAGTCTCTTNACTGATTCTGTCATTTTGGCAATCAATAATACTAACCATCACACAGGNTATTCATGAATTCATCTCCAACATCCTTCACCTATCTCTTGTGTCAACTATAAACTTTTCTTTCCACAAAGATTTGCAAGCACATGAGTGACCTTATCAGCCAAGGGTGTGGTTCAGGAATCTTGGGCTACCTCCTATCTCCACTGTTCAGACTGCTGAACTGTGTAAATCACTAAGTTCTCAGCTAACATCATTCTTCAGGGCAACAAAGACACATGTTCTGTCCTAACTGCATCGGGACCATTCTGAAGTTCAGCTGGAATTAAAATGATTTTATAATTTCAAGGAGTTACACTAATCTGAGGTGTTGTTCTTAAGTAAAATAAATGAGCAAAGACAAAAGACTTGGTAATTTATTTCTGACCTCTGCTTTCCAGCTATATGTAATGATTATTAAGGACCCACCCATCTCCAAGTTGCTATGTTCTTTATTCTAATTATAATAGAGTATAGATCAAGAATAAAGTCATAATTCATTTGTTGTAAATAAATGAATTTCATTGTTCCAGTCAATTATCCCAGATGAGTGCTCTATTAAATGTCTACAGTTATGCCAGGGAGATGACTCAGTAGGTAAAGCACTTGTCATGGATCTGAGCCCACTCTCTAGAACCAACATAAAGCTGGACACAATAGCAGGATCATCTACCTATGCTTCTACGAGGAAGTAGAGACAGGAAAATACTTGGAAGACGTGTGTGTATGTATGTGTGTGTGTATGTGTGTGTGTGTGTAATATATATATATTCATTCTATAAGTTCTGTTCCTCTACAGAACCTTGACTAATACAGATTTTGGTACAAGAAGTAATTGTAAAGCAACAGAGTATAAGGATGATTTTTTTAAGTATCTGGAATAGGAGTTGCCAACATCTACAGTTACTGAAGCCTCTCCTGAAAGCTGGGAGAGCATTGAAAGTCCATGGAGTGAACTATATTACAAACTTAAGGAGACAAATGCATTTGATTATGCTGATTCATCAATTGTTAGAGTCAACAGATTTGGTGACACTTTATGTAAAACATTTGATTATTTGTGGAAAAATAAGGAAAATTATGCTGATTGGTTGTTTCTAGCATCTCTGGATGAATTGACAAAGGGAAAGAATGAGCTCTATGATAAAATTAACCACCTTCTAGCATCTCAGGATATGNTGAAGAACTCTGTGATAAAGAACTCAGTGATAAAATTGACCACCTCCAGATGTACATAAACAGTCTAAAGGCTTCTACGTGTGCCTCAGAAGAGAATCTTCTCTCCAGCAGCCACAGAGCTCAAGTTGCAGAAAATCAAACTGAAGCCTTCATTATGAAGTTTAGCTTAATTATAACAAAAATTCAAGTTCTAGCCTCAGAGGGTGTTGGCGGTTAAATAAGGGCATTAATTGGTTTTTAAAAAAAGTGNGTATGTGGGGGGATCCTATAACTATGGGTGGTGATGTGTGAGAGGACATTGTTCCCTGTGGAGCTGAGAACTTTGAAGGCTGAGATTCTCAAGTGTTTATCTCACCAGAGGAATTAGTCTCTCAACCCTCAGTAGATGTACTCCCTGCTCCACATCCGGAAATATTACCCTTTCTGTCTTTGACTGAGGAAATTAACNCTTCATGGTCTGCTAAAACATCAGTGACTTTCTTTGAAAGAGATACCAGGCAAAAAAATACTGATGTCCCTCAGGGTCCACCAGTAGTCACCTCTATACCTGTAACCAGACTTAGGGCTAAATAGGCTTCCTACAGGGAAAGGCAGAG
>LZPO01035743.1:15041-40026 GCA_001675575.1 Neotoma lepida | reverse complement strand
AATAATATCATTCCTGAAGGAAGCCATAGCCTCTTTTCTCCTGTGGAAACAAAATTCCAACACATTTTTGATTTCCATTTGAAAAATATGTATTTTGACTTCTTTTTAAAGTTAAAGCATTCCTAAAGTATCTAGATTGGTTCAATTTTGCAGACCTGCTCACAATTCCACATATCCCAGCAGCTGTCTCTTGCCCATCAGTCATCCAAAAATTCAAAATCAATACAATACTACACAGAATCCAAACTCTCTATGTATTTNCCATTTTATGTGGCTTTTTTCCTTTACTCTCTCTTTAAAGACTTTACAAACTTTTCATTTTTTTTTCTATGACTATACCCTTTTTCTTCCTTTCTTAAGCCTATGCACATTGTAAAACACACTGGAACCTGTTTAGAGGTTTTTCCATCTGGACCTCTTTTATTACTTATCTCTAGGCTTTTTTGACCTTGTGAGTAAACTTTAAACTGCTAAGCCACACGGGTTAGGACCTTCGGTTGTGGTTTTGGCCAGTGTCTCTGCTCACTTCTCAGGTCATGAAAGCTGAGCCTAAAGCTGGAGGCTCGGGGGTGTGTTACCAAAAACTGCGTTTGATCTTCCTGGAGCTCTAGAATGCCCGTGCTTGCAGAGTGACAAGCATTTTTAGTTTTTTGTTCCTTCTTTATGTACTGGCTACTCAAAGGCTCACTTGAAACTGTCAGGTAGAAACTCTTAAAGGAGCCATATATATATATAGGCTTTCTCAGGCACTATGGAAATTCGAGCACCACGTTAGTATGCCAAAATGTTGTGTTTATTTTTGCTCTTTTGAGGGGCCTGCCACCCAGCTCCCAAATAAATCACACATGGAGTTTTATTCTTAGTTACGAATGTCCAGCCTTAGCTTGGCTTGTTTCTTGCCAGCTTTTCTTAACTTNAAATTAACCCATCTGTCTATTGCCTCTGGGCTTTTACCTTTCTCTATTTTTGTATACCTTTCTTTCTTACTCCATTGCTGGCTGTGTAACTGGGTGGCTGGCNCCAGATATCCTCCTTNTTCTGTGGCTCCTTCTTCCCTCCCACATTTCTCCTTTTNATTAATTCTNTCTGCCTGTCAGCCCTGCCTATCCTTTCTCCTGCCTCGATATTGGCCATTCAGTTNGTTAGTAGACCATCAGGTCTTTTAGATAGGCAAAGTATCATGGCTTCACAGAGTTAAACAAATGCAACATAAACAAAAGACACACCTTAAAATANTATTCCCCAACATTTATTCTACCACAGCAATGTGTAAACCAAACAGATTATCTGGTCATGAGCTATATGGNTAAGATTCATAGGAAATTAGGTATTGTAGATGAAAGTATCAGTGAAGATGAAGACACNTCAAAATAAAATATTAAAATGAATTACAGAGACCGAGGCCNTCAAATGTAAGGGTAAAATATTGAGCTTTGTGCCAAATTNTAGAAAATTAAGTACATGCAGTTGGNGTTGTCAGAAGACTGGATAAAATAAAAATAATAGTTGAAATTTTCCNAACTTTTTTAATGTTGTAAACTGATAAGACCAAGAATACCAATGAACCCTAAGAAAAGAAANATTTAAAAATATTAAGGAACATCATAATCAAATTTCTAAGAATGCAAGGATACTGAGACAATCTCTCTAGCAGCCAGAGGGAAAGAGGCACATTTTTATACTGAGGAATGAGGTAAGGATGCTGATGCCAGAGAGTTTCTGCTTGGAGAGTGCAAGAGAGAAGATGGTCATAGTGCTGCCATTAAACACACACCCATGCAGACTTAGAAAATATCTTTCAAAAAGGNAAATTAAATAAATTTTAAGATGTGAAAGATGAAAACATCGCCACTGTAAAGTGTTAAAGAGAGATTTCAGACCAAAGAAAAATATTACCAGGGAAAAATGTAAAATTTATACAAAAACAATAAAGAACCTTAGAACACTTAATTGTTGGGACTCTCCGCTCTGGTCTCATGCCTCCCATTCTAGACCCCACCACTCAGAAAACCTGCCAAGGGTCAGCTCCTCTCCTGGGGCTGCTCAAGGCCATGCCTACTGGGAATTTAAGACCTGGTCACCAGACCTGCCTTGNAGTTTTCTCTCCTGCCTTTCAGAGAGTCAACTGGTGGTTGCTTTGCTCTGTTCATTAAACCTAGTCTTATTAATTCGGCTGGCTTTGGCCCATTGCATCCGAGGAGGATACCCAATAACCGGGGATCCAGTACGTATCCTTAACCATGCGAGTAAATAACTTTTCTTTTGAATTCTTGAATCTTTTAAAGGAGAATTNGGCTGTGGAACTGAAAGATAATTGCAGTGTTCCTTTTATCACTACATGGTTGGCCAATTATATTTTATTCTGGAGTAGCTTCCCTAAGATCTGCTCATGGGCACTTTCTCATTGTGGAGAATGTAGACCCATTGTCTCATGTTTGAGTTCCAAGTGNGATGTGTTTAATTTTGGAAGTTTACACATTTCCCGCTCGTTTCTTTGGGCATAATGCAATTGCTTACTGTCAGTGACTGTCATGAGGAAGTCTGAATCTAGTCTTATTTGTTTTTTTTATGTCTTACTTTTTCCACAAGACTGAACACTTCGGCTGTTTAATGATGTACAACATTTCTTCTTTATTGTACAAGTTTTAATGATCAATTGATGAGGAACAAACTGTTTGGGAATGTGTGGAAATTTTATCTTTGAGCTCAGCTTTATGCCCTCCACTTCAGTTATATTGACGTTTATCAATAAACTTAATCTGTTATCTGCTCTATAATTGTTTAAATCTTTGTCAGTAAGTTGGTTTTTTTTTAAACCTTTTTGTTCTTTTCACCAATTAATAGTTTTATAATAATCTGCTTTTTGTCTTCAGTTTCTTTAATTTTCAAGTTTTCCTATTTTACTTTTAAGTTTTGTCACCTAGATGCCATTCTTTTATTAGCCAATTCATTTTCTTTTTTAAAAGTCTTTTCTTTTAGATTTTTTAACTATATTTTATGCGTATGAGTGTTTTACCTGCATGTACTTATGTGTGCCACATGCATGGCTGATGCCAGCGGAGGTCAAAAAAGGACATCAGATCCCCTGGAAGGGGAGACACCATGTGGGTGCTGGGAACCAAACCCAGGTCCTCTGCAAAGGCTCTTAACTGCCGAGCTGTCTCTCCAGACCTTCAACTCATTTCCTTAAGTAGTTCTTGACAGAGAACCCTATAGTGCAACTGTAGACAACTCCAGTCAGCTTCTGGTTTTGTTTCCTAGTTACTCTGTCCTTCCCCCCAGTAATGGAACAGTCTTGTTCTCTTAACCTACTCTGTACCTCAGGGTAAATAAAGAGAATTATAGTATGCTGCAAACTTCCAGCCCTGTCCTTTATCCCTCTTCCTGCTAAAACCCGAAGCCCTGGCCAGAGTTTCTATTTGCGATAATCAGGCAAAGGAGTTAAGTTTTCTCTTCTCCCTTTAAACATCACCTGCACATTATTTCTGTTCTGTAGCTCTTGGAGGCCCAGGTGTTTCAGGTTCTAGGTGATCTGAGCCCTGGGGGACAGAAGAGGACCTCAGCTGGCTTTGGTAGTTTGGGGGAGGAAGGATTTGAGCTCTGAGCTCTGTATCCCTTGCCTCGCCCTTGTCCAGATCACTCTGTCTTTGTCTTTTCAAAGACATTCTTCAAGTAGTGCCGGCCCTGCCCCCATCTCAGGTGTAATACCTGGTAGCATCATTGGCTGTGAGGAGACTTTGCTTGCTTGGTTTCAGATTTCCCCCAGCCCTTTCCAAAGCCAGTCCCTTCTCCCCATGTCCTTGTAAAGGGCTTCACCCAGTCTCCTGCCCCTCTGAGACTCTGTTACCCTCACAGTCCTCATTTATTCTCTTCCGTTTAGTGCTGGAGATAATCGGCCGTGTGTGGCCATGATCACCATGTCTTCCATAGCTTCCTCCCATCTGGTAGTAATCACACTGGCTAGGGCCGGCTGGGGCTTTGGCCTTTCCTTCCAATGTGATGCTATATTGGTAGCAGGGCCTCTACTCCTACACATTTTCTCTAGTTCATAAACTAGAGGCAAATACAGCTCTCTATGGACAATTAGTAAACTTCCTCATGATTTTGAGTATCTACCCTCATCTCCTGTNTTATTTGCAGGGGAAGGTTTGCAAAGCCCTTCTGTGTCAATCCTAGACTGTCAGTGTGATGCCCTCTGGGACTGATTCCTTCCTTAAGTACTGGTGATAATCTTTGCTTGGTTGTTGGTTTTGACCTCTGTTAAGTTGTTGTTGTTGTTTCTGTGGGAAAGGGAAGAGTCTGTGATATGTTTTCAATTTGCTGTTTTTTCTAAGACATTGACATCACAGGAAATTTTTTACTTGGAAATCTAAAGTTGTACAGAAAGCCAAGTGTAGGTACTTCTCATAGGCTATACTTTGTATTTCTGTATCTGATATCTACAAGTAAGATTATGGCAGTGCATTAGGTACATCTAATGAAACCAGGAACCCCAATTCCATGGCTGCCTCATCTTCTGTGGGTTACACATGTTTCCCATGACCATACTTAATGTCACAGTTTAATGCATGCAAACTCCTACCATATGGACCAAGTTGCATGTTTTCATCTGATTTCGAAATAGCACACAAGGCACATTCCAGTCTTGAACAAGACCATTTTCATCTTAAAAGGAAAAGAATTAAGTTCTGAACATTACAGTAGAGGCTTTAATCAGAATTTTACAGTTTATTGTGTTCCTCAAACTTGTAAGTAAAATGGTTGTTTGGAAAATGAAGATGTGTTTGCTGTTTATCGGTTACAGAAATCACCTGGATATTTTAACCAAAACACATGTTCCCATGCCAGCTCCCTGGAAGTTCTGATCCAGTGCTCAGTCGCAGTGATACCAGGATGATACACACCATGGTGCTTTAAAATGCTGCCATGGACCTCCCATGTATTCAGTCAAATAAGCAGTGGGACCCAAGCCTACCTAACCATCAGTGGTCTCAAGCCCCCGAAGTAATCCCATTATAGATGGAAGATTGTGAAATACTACCTTACATGTGGTCCTTTAAAAATGCCTCAGGGCATTTTTGGTAACTAAATAAGAAGTTTACAAATCATTTCTTAAAAAATTTCCAGGATCCAGTACTTAGTTTTCTTATTGCAGAGAGTCCCAAATGAAGCCATTTAGGATGATATTCACTTTTAGGCTATTTTGAACNAAGTTATAAGTCTTCAAATCGTATTATGAGAATAGTTGTGTGCCTCCCTCTCATACAGCAAAATGGGATGTGAAAGTAGTCTACTTTTATCTGGTATTTCTCCAAATCTTCTATTTTTAAATCCTAATGACCTCATTCAGAAGCACAAACACCTGCTGGGAGCAAAAAATAAAAAAAAGAGCCCAGATTAAGATGACTTCATACATCAGCTTGGGTACACTGACATAGACTAGAAATAATCCAGATAAACTTTAAAAATTGCATGTACAAAATGGAAAGCTTTCTCTAAATTTTTAAAAGAATAATCTCAGTTGTTTGAAACAAGCTTCTCACATATCTTGCTGTAGTTGAACTCTGTTTTATCCAATAATTCTGTAAGAGATTTGGAGGGTTTAGTAAGACAGTGTGTAGACTGTAGTAAGATGCATGAAGGAATACATACTTATTATTTCTCATTTTATCCTTTATAATACCTCCTCTTTTAGAATACTGTCCTTTTTAATGCTTTTTTAAAAATTATATACTTGTTGCTGTTGATGGTTTTGCAAAGCTAAGTAAGTACATTTGGAATGAGCCCAGAGAAACATGATGGATTTCTTTTGGTTATGTTAAGAATGTTTGTGAAGGAAGTAGAGGGTAAAGNCAGGTTGGAGGCTGTGGCTCAGGCACTTGAAGGAAAAAGCTCACATCAGAACTAAGTGAGATTGAAGACTAGCTCATCAGAAAGTTCTGAAGGAACTGAGGGAGTGAAGATCTTTGGGGCATCTTGTTGAAAAGACTAATAAAAACCCTGATGCTGTTGTGGTATTTGGACCCTCTTTTCCCTATTTTTCTCTTTTCTCCCCCTTGTTTGCATATTAAATGTGACCACGGGAACATAAAAGATTTTGCAATTGTTCCTAGCTAGGCCCTCTATTAAGTTCTAGGCCCCGTGGAGCTGTGCAGGGACTACTCTGAGGAGGTGACCTCCAGATGGGATTGCATTTGTGGGGGCTCCAGAGAAAACCAATATGCCTTGCCCTGTGTGTTCCCACTACTGTGTGTGTGCCCTGTCTCTTTTGAGTTCTTCTGTCTTCCCGCTCCACTGCTCTGGACAATGGGCTCAAGGCATCAGAGAAGGAAGCATTGCTGTAGGGATTGAGGATTCTAGATTTGGATTTATTTCCCATAGTACACTTTGGCAAATAGAAAGAAGTCAGGCCGGGCGGTGGTGGCGCACACCTTTAATCCCAGCACTCGGGAGGCAGAGGCAGGTGGATCTCTGTGAGTTCCAGGCCAGCCTGGGCTACCGAGTGAGTTCCAGGAAAGGCGCAAAGCTACACAGAGAAACCCTGTCTCAAAAAACCAAAAAAAAAAGAAAGAAGTCAGTTTCTTATGTAATACAGATATCTAATTTTTAAAATAGTATTTAATTACTAAAATTATGAAACATATTCATCTAGTCATTTCATTAGAAGCTCTGTGGAGATTTCTGTGTTGTTTATTTTAAAAATCTGATTGCAGTGGATCTTGAAATATGGCTTTAACATTCTTTAGCGCAAAGTCACCGTGAATTAGGGGAAAGTTTCTTCTTGTAGGGGATACTTCAATGCCAGTGATCTGTCATGATGATGGGAAATCAGATGACTGTTTTGTGAGTCACTCTTCCCAGAGCTGGGAGTATATTGTTCCTTTTACCTTAGGAGGACACGAAAGCAAGCCTGGAACATAATTATTTGAATACTATTTAGCAATTCAGAGTAAACTATTGGCTCTCACTGCTTTGGTCTTCATTTGTGTGGGGTTGGATATGTTGAGATAACCAGACCAGGTGTAGGAAACTGATATGATAAATCAGGTGACCTGGGGGAATTGGATCCACAAATCTCCAAAGTTTGTGGATCTGATTATGTGTCATATACTAAATTTTCCTAAGACTAACATTTGATATTCCAGCAAGTTGTCCTGGCTCTTCTGAGTTTCATTTCATTTCATTTCATAGCTCAAAGCATCTTTCTTGACCTGACTCACCTTTGTTGAAGACATTTTTGCAAAGATATTTGATAATCATAAATTACTTTTGTTTATTCAAGCTAATTTGTTTCTTTATGGCTGTGGTAAAGGCATGACCGAAAAGCAACTTGTGGAGGAAAGGGTTTGTTACATCTTACAGATGAGAGTCCTTCATCAAGAGAAATTAATGCAGGAGCTGAAGTAGGGACCATGGAGGAACACCTCTTACTGGCTTGCTCAGCCTGCTTTGTTATACCTTTGACCACTGCCTACAGTGGACTAGACCCTCCTACATCAATCATTAATCAAGATAACACCCTGTAGACATGCTCACAGGCCAATCTGATAGAGGCGATTCCTCATTTGAGGTTCCCTCTTCCCAGGTAACTCTAGTTATGTCAAGAAAACTGTTAAAGTTGATCTTTGTCCCTTTCAATCAATGTTTTTCTAGTTAATCTTCTTTTTAAAAAGACTTCAACAATGTTCTGTATGTTTCAGAACAATAAGTGTTGACATTTCTTTGGTTAGCATTCTCCCTAGGTAAATGGAATTCTTTTCTTTATTTCATTTTTCATCATTTATTGCCAATTTTTAGAAATATAATTGATTTTCAGGCATTGGTTTTTGTATCCTGCCACTTTGGAGAACTAGTTATCGAATAGGTAACAGTGGATAATACAAGAGCATGTGTGTGTGATCATGTTACCTGAGAACAGAGGGTTTTATTTTCTTGCCTAATTACTCTGGTGGAAGCATTTACTTTCAAGTCGAGCAAAAGTGGTAAAGTAGCTTTCCTAGTCTTAAGAAGGAAGCATCCAGTTTCATCATTGTGACGTGTAGTTTCTGTTCTTTTTTCCCTTCTTCCTTCCTTCCTTCCTTCCTTCCTTCCTTCCTTCCTTCCTTCCTTCCTTCCTTCCTTCCTTCCTTCGTTCCTTCGTTCCTTCCTTCTTTTCTTTCTTTCTTTCTTTCTTTCTTTCTTTCTTTCTTTCTTTCTTTCTTTCTTTCTTTCTTTCCTTCTTTCTTTCTTTCTCTCNCCTTCCTTCCTTCCTTCCTTCCTTCCTTCCTTCCTTCCTTCCTTCCTTCCTTCCTTCGTTCCTTCGTTCCTTCCTTCTTTTCTTTCTTTCTTTCTCTCTCTCTCTCTCTCTCTCTCTCTCTCTCTCTCTCTCTCTCTCTTTCTTTCTTTCTTTCTTTTTCTTTTTTGTAGATATCCTTTACTAGATTAAAGAAGTTCCCTTCTAGTCCTAGACTTTATGTGTGTTTTCATTATAAAAAATACTGGATTTTATCAAACGCTTGTCTATGTCTATTGATCAGATTGATTTTTGACTTACTGCATTGATATTGTACATTACAATGATTAATTTCTATACATTGAATCAGCTTAAATCCTTGCATTTATCTTCTAAGTGATGAATATAATTCTATGTAAGATTGTTAGACCTTGCCTGCCAGCATCTGGCTGAGGCTTTTAGACCTGTATCTATAAGGAGTATTGGTCTATGGTTTTCTTTTATTTTGATATTTTTCTTTGCTTTTGATGCTCTCCAAACTGTGACCCCATAGAATGACTTGTTCCTATTTCAGTCTGATTTGTAACTACTCCAGAAACACTTTTGATACTTTGTGTCATTTTATAAATTTGTCCTTGTCTATAAAAGTTTTTTAGATACACGATTGGCCATTTTCATAATATCACTTCATAATCATATTTTAGTAGAACCAGCAATAGTTATCCTCTCATTCCTGATGTTAATAATTGTAGTGTCCTCTTCTTTTGGTCAATCTAGTTTCATTAATTTCTCTGTAATACTTATTTTCTGCTTTTGGTTTGCTTTAATATCAGTTTGCTCTTCTTTTCCAAGCCTCAAATTTGTCTTTTGTCATTTTTTTTCTGGCAAAAAAGCCATTAATTATATTAGGATTTATTTGTGGGGGGGGTGTTTTTTTTTTCCCCAATTGATTTAACAGTTGCACTCAGTGTCTAGGTTTCAGTCTCTGATTTTTAATGACTTCAATTGTGTTGAATTTTTTGAGGTTGTCTTAGCTACTATGATAAGGCATAGTGACTAAGACAACTTATAGAAGGAAGAGGGTTTTTGTTGTTGTTGGTGGTGGTGGTGTTGTTTTTAGAGACTTACAATTTCAGAAAGTTAGAGTTTATGACCATCATTTTGGGGAGCATGACAGCAGGTAGGCAGGTGTCACACTGGAGCAGTAGCTGAGAGCTTACATCTTGAGAGATAATTACAAGGCACAGAAGAGGGAAGGAGGGAGGAAGGGAGGAAGAGAGGGAGGGAAGGAGGGGAGGGAGGGAGGACCAGGCTTTTGAAATCTCAAAACCAGTGTCCCCAGTGACACACCTCCTCCAACAAGGCCACACCTCCTAATCCTTCCCAAACAGTTTCACCAACTAGGGACCAAGCATTCAACTATATAAGCTATGTGAACCATTCTCATTAAACTATCACAGAGGTGTAGATTAATTAATAATGTATTCCTTCAGACTGGGAGAGTTTTCTGCCAGTATTGCTTGGACTGTTTTTGCTTTTCCCTCCTCTTTTTTTGGTCTCTCTATTTTTTTTTTATCACCTATATTTTCAGACGTGCTTAATGGTGTCCCACATTTCTCTGAATCTCCCTTCATTTTAATTCACCCCTGTCTTTTCTGTTCTGCTCTCAAAATGGCAGAACTCTAACATGAGACAGTGAGCTGGCTTAGAGGGTTGTGGCATTTGCCCCCAAGCCTAACACCATGAGTTCCACCCTTGGAGCCCATGGTGGAAGAAGAAAACTTATTCTCACAAGTTTTCCTATGACCTCCATATGTGTGCCACGACACACCTGTTGAAAATGAAGACAAAGAAAAAGAAACTCTGTGCTTGTTTCCTTGGGGCAGCCTGCTCCCATCCCTGCTTCTGTCTTGGGGCTTTAGACTTCCTGTTTGGTTCTCTTTCTTAATTGCCNCATTATTGATCATGAAAGGTTTCNCTTTTAGCAGACACTCCCATCACCCCTTGTTCATCCAGTATGATCTCCTTCAGTCCTTGAGCCATGTTCATAATGATTGCTCTGAATTCTATCAAATCTGGTCCTCTGGCCTCTCAAAGGCCAGGTGCCTCCTGTGTCTCCCCATTATGAACTATAGCTGCATTCTCCTATTGAAAACTTTAGGAAATAATACATTATATATACCCAAGGGATGCTCATTCATACCACAAAGATACATGCTCAACTATGTTCATAGCAGCATTATTTGTAATAGCCAGAACCTGGAAACAACCTAGATGCCCATCAACTGAAGAATGGATTAAGAAAATGTGGTACATACACACAATGGAGTACTACTCAGCAGAGAAAAACAATGACCATATGATATTTGCAGGCAAATGGATGGAACTAGAAAATATCATCCTGAGTGAGGTAACCCAGACTCAGAAGGACAAACATGATATGTACTCACTAATAGGTAGATACTAGATATAAACCAAAGGACAATCACTCTGCAACCCACAGATCCAGGGAGGCTACCTAGCAAGAAAGACCCTAGGATGACTGTAGCATAAAATAAGTTTGGGTTTTGCCCAGTCACTGGGCCTGTCTCTTATACACATCTATTTATATTCAAGCTATCTGTATATTATCTCTCCTGCAGTTGTACATCGAATGTTTTAATAATAATAAAAAAATGAAAAAAAAATACATTATCGCAATTCCATGCTTCTACAATGCAGATTCTTGATTCTACTGCTTGCCTGTTAAGGAGAATAAAATGCAGTTGTTTAGTGAGGTAACTTTCTCCTGTAGCTGAATGCTTCTCCTTTGTTTCTCAGAGAACAAGTTCTGAGCATGCTCAGTCACCCTGGGCTGCCAGCGGTGTGAGCAAGGCTTTCTTTGACTCTCCCTTTCTCTGATCTCTGTTAAGCTGTCTGCTTCTGTTGATGTCACACCCATCTGTGGGGTTCCACTAATTGCTCGCTAATTACTTCATTGTTTTCTATAATGTCTTGGGGCCTACATTGCTCCACAGGCTGATCCAATTCAATTCAGGCCCCTTTGCAATTTTTTTGAGTCCAGGCTTTGAGGTCCTTAGGTGATATTTTTTCCTGTGGTTCTTCCAGATAACTAACTGGGCTGTGGTTTCGCCCATTTACCTCATAAAGCTACCTGCATCCTCTAGCTTTCTCATGAAAATTTTGAATATCTCCATTTTCAAAAGCAGTCATATTTCTTTCTTACATTACCTATGTAACATTTCAAAGATAGTCAGTTCTTGTGGGACAAATTTCTGAGCAGTTCCTCAGGATTGGAGCTGGAGACAGTGGTCTGCATCTTCTTAGCTTGCCAATCCTCACTGGGAACCTCCCCGCTTTAGTATCAGACTGATACACTAGCAGTGTCTGCCCTAGTGTTCTTGGCCTGATTGCCAGAGTAGCCATCAGTCTACCAGACGTGCTGACCTGCCTCTCCCTGTAAGTGANCCTCTGTACATCTAGTCGAGGACACTAGCGTGCCTTCCTGGGCAGACAACACTCAGCCCTTGACTGAGACGGGAGAGGAGCGCTATCTATCCCTGCTGCTGTTCTTGCCTCTGTGGAGAGCTTCATGACCCTAAGCCAGCGCATCAAAAGGGGGAAGGGGGTGTGGCTCCCAGGGACAGAGACTCCTGCTGTTACTGAGATTTCATAGACTTTCTTGAAGAAATGTTAATTGGTTTGCTTTGTTGCCCATAGGACAATACTCACAGACTTAAAATGGCTGTTGCATGAAGGTTTTAGTAATTGTTTTACTGGGGACCAAGTCAACAAAGAAAGCTTCTGTCTTCTTTCTGTAAATTTTTTCTGTGTACATAAATTTACCTTTAAATCATTTTTCTAATTTGTCAGCTTCCTCTCTGACATCTAATTAAACAAAGCATCTCTTTATTTTTTTAATGTCATTATTCCACGCTTGAATGTCCTCCTGTGCTAGTTCANAGTCTCACATCCTGTCTGTTGTCCTCTTTATCCACTGCTCTGAAATCTCTTTGTCTCCAACTTCAGCTGCATCTCAACCTACATTGTTACAAGGTTGTCTGACTGCTCTACTAACACTCTGGGGTGACATGTTACATTGCACCTGCTGGTTTTCCCTAGAACTCTGGTTTCTCTGAATATTTCTCGTGTGAGACAAGATCATCCCATCACCTAAACCAAGACCCTCACAGTAACACCGGGCGTTCACTCCACATCCCAGACAGACCCTCATAGTAACACTGGACGTTCACTCCACATCCCAGACAGACCCTCATGGTAACACTGGACATTCACTCCACATTCCAGACAGATGTTACTAAGTCTTGTCTGTTCTACCTTTGAAGCATCACTGGGATGCTTGCCCTTGTGAGCAGTGCAATGCTGATGCCTTAATTCAGCACTCTTCCTTCCCGAGACTGGTTTTACAGTTATTGTGCCAGTATCATACCACTTTGTCTATACGCTTCCAAGCTAAGAAAGGTTCATAAATACTCACCTTAGAAATGATAGCCATTTCTGAACTTGATAGAGAAGGCCTTTGTGAATGAGTGTACCTCATCAATGCTCATTGTGGGGATAGTAATCATGAGGGGTGTTATGAGGTATTGATGGCATGGTCTATGTCAAGTGTGTACTCGATGCCTGGCATACAGAGTGCTCAGAGTGTTTACTGTTACCATTTTCACTCCTTTTCCTTCATACCTGAATGTTTTCCTAACCATCCTGACACCAAAATGTAGCAAGTCTTTCTCTGTCCCACCAGCCAGCTCCCAGGTCATGACATGGAGACTTATTATTAATTATGAAATTAATTAATTAATTAATTATTAATTAATTGGCCGATAGCTTAGGCTTGTTTCTAACTAGCTCTTATAACTTAAATTAACGTGTATCTTTTAATCTATGTTCTTTTATATGACTTGGTTACCTTACTTTGTAATGCTCATTCTGCTTGCTCTGCATCCCTGGGATTTCCTCTTCTTCCCAGCATCTTCTGTTCCCTGAAAATCCTGCCTACCTAGTGGCCCTTCAGCTTTTTATTAAACCAATCTGAGTGACACATCTTCACAGTGTATGAAAAGCTTATTCCACAATGCCAAAGTATGCCCATCCCAGCCACAGGGAACTAGTTATGTTTTCCCCACTCACTCCTCTGTCTTTGTACTTGATACTGCCTGCTGACTTCCCCAGTGCCAGGTTTTGATGAAGGCTGAGAGGCAGCTGCCCGCCCCCATCTTCTCTTCCCACTCACTGTACAACACTTGATATTTTTAGATGTGTCAGCTTATTTTTTTCACAGGCTGCTTTAGAAGGCCAGTGCCCAGGTTTTGTTTATCCTGTATTGCCAGCTCTGTGCTGCTTATGACAGTAAAGCCATCTAGTACTCACCCAGAGAAAAGTGTAGGCCAGGTTATCTTTCTTGCTTGCCTTGTATGTATTTCATTGTGTAACTTTGCTNTGGTATGGATACTTTGTACATTTAAAAAGTATTTCCGTTTACATTGGAGTTGTTTCAACAAAATATATGAATTTTTCTTATATGCCAATTAATATTTGTATATTTTAGCAAAACGGTCACCCCAGGAACGTAGGCTAAAAGTCTCTGACATCATGGAAATGGTACTGGGGTGTTTTGGGGAGCTGCCTCTAAGTGTAGATTAGGTGTCTCTAATTTAGACCCCTGACATGTATTTACTAGACATGATCAACTATTGGTTATTGAAGGAAGACATGGTTCTCACTTTGACTGAAAGACTATGGCATCTTAGAGGGGGTGTGGATGATGTAGGAGTAAGGAGAGTCCACAGTGTGTGTGTGTGTGTGTGTGTGTGTGTGTGTGTGTGTGTGTGTGCTCAGACTACTCTCAGGAGTCGGTTCTCTCCTTCCTCCATGTATTCTGCAGCAGGAACTCACTTGTGAGGTACACACAGCCATCGCTTTTATCCACTCAGCCATTTTGCCAATACAGCTGTGCTTTTTTTTTTTTTTAAAGAAAAGCTAACACGTGGGTTAGAGTGGGTGATAAAACTGGAAACAGCATGAATAATTCTGGAAGGAAGAGAATAAACATTATTTAATGCATTTTTTTAACTAAATCATTGAAGTTGAGTCTGAGATGGGGAGAAGCCATGCCTATTGTCATTGAGCATGATTTTCAAAACATCAACTGATTTTAGAAGAGGGAAGATTTTAAAATTATAACGATAACTGAAGAGACGTATACATTATAGGTAAAATTTACAAAAAATAGCCATGCTTTCTATGGGGAATTGAGATAAAGACACTTCATAAAGGTATTTTGTCAAAACTCTGTCCTTAATTTCCCCACAGACNGTATATTTGAATAATCTTGGCTGTTTGAAAAACACCTGTGATTGGGGTTTTCTCCTTTAGAAAAATAGAGGCAAGTTCCATTTCTTCATTAGGGACTTTTCTGTTTTCCTCTGTATTTGTTACTGCACTTTTCTTCCACTGTTCTGCTGATTTGGGAGCATCTATAAGAGAAATAACCTAATGTTGTTAAAGACCAGAAAGATTGCCAAGCAGAGGCTGAGCACTGGTTCAGCGGGCAATGTACTTGCACACCACTATGTCCTCTTTTGATAGGAGTTCTGGGCTTTGAACTCAGGTCCTCACTTCTTAGTTTTCTGATTTTAAGAACAGTGTATGTCCAATAAACAGAACTTAGAAAATGCCAAGCATTACCAGGAAATTGTTGAAATCATGGGAAAATACAATAAAAAAATCTATGCCATCCTATTTTGTTTTAATTTCATACTGAGGATCGAACCCAGGCTATCACAGATGCTAGACAAGTGTTGATTGATTTTTCTAGTTCATGGTTAGTTTTTATTTTAAGAAATGATTTTGTCCATCTCACCTTCAACTTATAAAACTTCTGAGTGCGGGAGGAACAGGCACATGCCACCATACCGTGGTACCAGTCCCTCTCTTCAGTGAGCATCTGTTCTCTTAAGGCTTTCATTAACTATTTCACCAAATTAACATCACACAAGTGATTGATAACAGTAAGGTATTCACTCAGGTGCACCTCCTTTTAGAATCTGTCTTCTTACTATAGTTTATGCCATATTGTTTCTCTCATTATGAATTGTAACTAATTACTAACTGTACACAACATTTGGACTTAACATTAACTTCTGAAGGCTTCTATATGTGCCCATTATTTGTAGCA
Source organism: Neotoma lepida (assembly GCA_001675575.1). NCBI lineage: Eukaryota > Metazoa > Chordata > Mammalia > Rodentia > Cricetidae > Neotoma > Neotoma lepida. The sequence goes on along the minus strand of LZPO01035743.1, from coordinate 24,616 downwards.
GTCATACCAACCTCATCAGTGAGNTAAAATCTCAGAAAGCAGATGTAANGGGGCCCGATATGTACAAGTATTTTATACTTGTTAATAATGTCATTACCAAAAAANTCCATTTTTCTTTTAAAAATCATTCTGCTATAACTTATTTGTGAGTTCATGACAAACATATAAATACATTTACCAGAAAAACCAGTNTTTTTAACTTTATGAACATGGAGGCAAACATTGCCTGAACACATTAAAATTTTCCAAACAGAATAGAAATAAAACAGTATTTCAAATTAAAAGAGATGAAAATTAAGATTTACAGGATTTAAAGAAATTATGTAAAGTCAAAGCTCATCAATAGCGTATGATAGATATATAGCCATTGGCTAAAGCAATGGCAGCTGACAAAGAATGTTAGTACAACCTGCCTCCGTTCTCCAACCCAGACAGTTGAGCCATGTGATTTAGGGTTTGGTTGATGCCAGTTTAAGATTCATCATAAGAGATTTTTTAGTCTGGGTTTACTGAAGTGTGAACTCATAAGGATTTTATCCTGCCAACAGAAGCTACGTGGGANATGAAGTAGTCATAAACATGACTGAAGCATGTACTTATTTNCCAGAAGAAAGACCCAAACCGAGTGTCTACATTCCTTACAGCTTCAACATAATGCCATTTTGTAACTCTTGTTACTTTTTATATTTTGTGTAGTTCAAGTGTACACCACTTTTTATGCAAACTACATCTGAGGTTAGCTAAGCATCTTTTTTATAAGTCATTTCTTTTTATAAGAAACTTCCTTTCACAGTGTTCTTACGTGGAAGTGGGGGTGTGTCTTAATTTAATGTCAAATGTATTGGGTTTTAAGAACAACCATTGTTTGTTTGTTTGTTTGTTCTCCAATTTGACTTGCCTGTGACAACCCCTAGCAGAGAAAGAGGTCTTCAGATAAAAACTGTGGGGTAAGGGACTATAGAGCNGCTAGCATGACATTCTCAATGTAACTTTTTAAATGTATGATACCAAGTGATACATGTTTATTGTCTTGCAGTTAAATATGGAGAAATGTCTCTAAGTAAGTCATATACTTGAATTATAACTTGGATTCAGTCCTGAAAAATAAGATGGTTCTCCCTAATGAGTCATTGGTTCAAGACAACTCTGTTCTTACCAAGGTGGACTTCAGTAGAAGACTTAAGAATTTAAAAGCACGGTGGGCAGGGGTTCAGGAGNTGGCTCGTGGATCAGAGGATCATCAGGACATGAATTTGATGCCTCAGCATTCACACAAAAAGACNTGTATAGTTCGTTAATCCCCAGTACATGTAGCCCCAGAGTTGTGGAAGGCTGAGACAGGAGGATAACTGTGGCCTGCTGGCTGCTAGCCAAGCTCCAGTTTCAGTGAAAGACTACGTATGAAAGGAATATGATGGAGAGGATACAGCAGGACAGGGTGTGTGCACAGATGGATGCACCTCCAGACACATACATGCAAATACACCCCCCCACACACACACACACACTCACTCACTCACTGGCTTCTCATCACTTTTTCTTTTTCTCTTCTCTGTCCTTTAAGTAAAACTTTATCGATATAATAATTTGTATTTTCTTTTCACTCCTAACTTTTCTTCCTTACTAGAAATAGTGACTGTTACACATGCACAGGGCACCTAAGTGCCTTCTGGTGCTGCTGAAGTACTAGGGCTCAAAGCCAGGACTCTATACACACTTCAAATATACTGCCCCTTGATACATAACCCCAGTCTGTGTCATTAATAGCCTTTACAATNTGGTAGTGCTGAGGTTTTNTCACAAAATATTTTAGTTTTTATTATGGCCCTTTTATGATTCCCGCTTAGAAGTGACACCTCATTTCCATGTGTTCAAATATGTGGTATTATGAGTGAGCTTAATAATTGCAACACAGTTTCAAAAGTCCTTAGGTATCAATGTTGTTACTAAGAGAGAAAATGTAGCTAAAAACCAGTATACTCAAACATGAACAGTACAAGAATGTGAGTGCTGTAATTCTATGGAAATCTAAAACAACAACAACAAAACCAGGAGAAGTGGGCTTCCTCATTGNACAGTTTTAACCCTGCCTCTGCCCTTGCCCATTCATCGTCAGTGACGTGTTAGATAGCCCAGTCAGTCACAAGCCTCCATTGCAGGTACTGTGAAAAATGTTGCGTTCCCACACTTGAGTCAGATACCACTGCAAGACTGAAATGAAGTNATGGAGCCCCTCCTGGCAGCCAGACTTGTCTACTCTATAAAGATTATGATTTTGAAAAGTATTACTGCATACTTAAGTTTTTCCNGACATTTCCACTTAAACTATTAAGAAGCATTGATTCATATAAAATATTAAGATTTTTCTCATCTGCCCCCAATACAGTCTGTTTTTCAGAGCCTGGTACACTATTAGGCGTTCAAAGTCATTATATTTTATGTGCTCACAGACTTACCTGCCCTAAGTATTTCATTAAGGTTTTCACATAGACTTAGTGGGAATTCAGGGATTGGAAATGGGCAGACACTAAGTTTCCCAGTGTCTGTTAAGAGAGTGTGTTTGGATGGGCAGTGTCTTCCAGGTCAAAACATCAGCCAGCCTTCGGTGGTTTATAAGACCACCTCTCGTTTCTAGCTGGAGTCCGTTGCCTCTGTGCCTTGTTGAATACTTTGTTTCACAAAGTCATTTTTACTCCTATCAACCTCAAGCCCATGCATCCCACCGGATCCTTTGTTCTTATCTTTGGAAAGCTCATGTCTGTGTCATCCTGACAAATCAGTATCCTGGAGACAGAGAAGTGNTCCTTGGTGAAGGACTCCAGCATGTGCAAAGGCCTCTGCAAGGTTAAGCCTCTTTAAATGGCTTAATGACGGCTAAGACCCTTTAAGCATCCCAACATTGCAGGAGATGTGGGGAAGATTAAAACTTGGAACTCCACTGGAGAATAGAACTAGTGTGACTATGCTTAACTTCTAATCTAAACCCAGACACAAAGGCAGACTGCTACTTGTAAATGCCACCCCTTTACTACAAAATTAGAAACAGAAAAAAAATTATGAAGTTTTAATGTTGTAAATAACATTTTAAACTTTAAAAATTTTCACTGTCTGTAAGACGACACATGCTTCAGTTTGGGTTTTTAGTTGCCAAAACTCTACCAGAGATAAAAATTTAGCCTCTGTAATTAAAGAGAGTAGCAAGAAGAATGTTGTGTAAGGGTGTTGAGCATGTCATAGGATAGGATGAAAGTGGAGACGAGGTACTGAGGAAGGGAGACAGGAAACCCACCCAGCTCTTTCCTCTGTACTTTGCTGACTCTATTGCCCTCTTTTGCTGAAAGAAATATGCCAGTGTGTGGCTTTGTATGATTNTCCCACAGTGAAAATCACACAGTAGAAATCTCTCCCAACTGAAAAGAAGNTTTGGACCTAGGACAAGTCAGATGTATCCACACTTGTTCTACCTAGCTCAGGATTTGAGTGTAAGCTTTGGGGGCTCTGGGAATCCATATTTGTGGGAGTTCAACTTTAGAATGAAACTTATGTTGCAAAAAGTNTGGACCTTAGCTGCTCAATTTTTTTGCTTCAATTTGGTTAGAGTTATTTTTATGAGTAGCATTTGATTTTGCTCCTAAAAGGTATGATCATTTAAGGAAGTCCATCTCATAGGTCTTGATATTTCTTGTCTGTATATTAAACAAAGTTGTCTGCAGTTACCTGAGAATTGGGATAATTTTCTAAATCACTAGAAGGAAAATAGACAAAGGCCTTATACACCAAAAATGAAAACGTGGAGTGTGTGATTATAAACATTTTATTCCAATAATAAATTCATGTTATTTACTAAATAAGGAGAGAAGGTGATAAATGATTGATTGATAAGAAAGATAATGAATGCTAGGTGATGGATAAATGATAGTTAGATGATTGATAGGTGGTGGATAAATGATAGATAATTGATAGGTGATGGATAAATGATACACAATTGATAAATGATAGGTGATTGACAGAAAATGGATGCACAAATACATAGATGATAGACAATACACAAAATTGACTAATAGGTACATAGATACTATAGTATAATAAGAATCACACTTCTCTCAATTTTNAGGGCAGCTAGAAGTACACCTATGAGCAATCAAAAACCCAAATAGACATTTTACAAATTGACTGAGTATGAGATATTTTTGTATCTCNAGAACGTTAGCGACATTTGGAAACATGGATACCCAACTAGGTTTTCTTCCATGTGCATCACTAGGTGGGANGGGCTCTCACAAGAGAGGCCAGAGAGGCTGCAGGGAGATAATCTGAGCAGATAACCTGGGATAATCAGAACCCCTGGTTGTGCTCCCGTCCAGGTCAGATCAGCACTGCTGGGAACAAGACTGGGTGAGAACCAGGAACCAAAAGTGTTCTCTTCAGCAGACCACAGACACCGACAGCTGCTATGTTTTTGTGCTTGCCCATTGTACTTTTTGGTGAAAAGGGGGGCGGGGGCTCTTTTTTCTTTTCTATGGATCTGATATTTCCCTCTNCAACGTGATTTATTCCTGGTTGCCCAGTATCNGTTTTTTTCAGGCTGTGAATCCTCGCTTTGATTCTAAACCTAACTTTGGGGAAGAGGGAATTTGAATAGTGGAGAGACCCACTCCAAAAGGAAGTATATTGTTTCTTGGGAGGACCCTGCTATGCATAGAAGTGGTTTCTTACAGCTTTCCTAAACGAGAACACTTTATCCATATGTAATTATGAGGCTCAAAGCCACAGTGAGGTTTGCATAGACTTCTCTGCCTCCCTCGTGCTTCACCTCACAAGGTCACTGCGGTGGCCTGAAGAAATTAAAGAGGGGAGTTGTGTGCAAATAAGAGTGGCCTGAGATGTTACATTCTTAGTGGCCACAGCAGTAAGAACGGGAGCCAAGTGGTGTGTATTTCTTGAAAGGCGGACACTGATCCCAGCATGAAGGTTTGTCCTCACGTGCACACATCCACAGCATCTGCTCCGTGCAAGCTCCCCTGTTATAAGGGATTCATTTTACAAGTAGAGAAACAGAGGGGAGTGAACTCATTTAAGATCACAGGCAGGTTGTTGGTGAAAGCTTGGGTTCTAGAACTGCCAGACAGCCCCTCCCCCATCCCCAGGCATGGTGCTTGGTGCTCTAGAGGGGCAGAATGCAATACCTTGCTTATCGGGGTTAAGGAGAAGCAATTAAACTGCTTGAAAATCTCAGTACCATTTGAAATAAACATAGTTGCCTTACCATATTGCACTCATGTGCACACACACACACACAAAAAAAAATACACACACACACACAAAATTTCCTCTTCCCTGCATTACTTGAAAAATCTTGCATAGAAACGTATGAATTATATTTCAGGCCTTAGATGTGAGCTTTGGTAGATAGAAGAACAACACAAGGAAGACGGAAGAACCTTGGTGCTATGGCCATTTACCAACACTATCAGCACCATTAGCAATGTGGGCAGTAGTGTGGGATCTGCTGCAGAGAGCTTGGGTATCACAGCATGGCACAGGTTCCGCCGTTTCCCATGATATTTATGCGGGCCATGATGTCATCTGGATGAAAGCCAGTCATCCAAAAGGTATCCTTTCACTAAATCTATTTCAGGCAGCCGCATTTGAGGATATGACAGGGGCTTACATGGTGAGAAAGTTAGATAAGTGTTTGCCAAAATATATTTCACCCGACACTGGTCTTCAGGAATGCTTCTATATAAAACTTTTTTATGAGCAAATAAATTTTGAAGACTGCCTACTATAGCCTCCTCTTGGCAGTTAATATGCACATGAGTACATTAAGCACTCCTGAAGGTTGTGGAATCATATCTACAGACAAAGGAGCCAGTTTTCTTGAATTCTAATATTTTTTCTGATGTTTGACTACAGAATCCTTTTCTGACAAACTATTTCTAATGTTTTGTGTAACTGGTATGCCACTGACNACATACTGAGAAATGCTGAATTATACTCTACCCTGAATCTCAACCAGGTGTATTTGGTCATGAAAATCATANATAAGGTCAGAGACATGCTTGACACCTTAGAGTCATCACTTGTAGATGTCCACGTACCACTTTCTATTGGATACAGCAGGAGGATGAGCCAGGAGGTCCAGGCTCTCATTTTAAATCCTCCTGACAAGACNAGTTTCCTCATCTGTTGATGTATAATTAAACCTNTTTGTTTCTAGGGTGTTCCATATCTAAAAGTTATGGAAAAATGATTCGAATTTAAGTCATCTCTTACAGTGCTTAAAATGCTTTTGTATGTTCCATCTTGGATGGGCTGTAACTTTTGTGTTACCCATAAAGAAGCTGGGGTTAAACTGACGCTTTACTGAGCAGTTCAGCTGTTATCTTCTGTAGATAGTATGTCTGGCTTCCTGGGCACTGGGTTAGCCATTTCTGTCATCTACCCGGCACCATCACCACAACCTCTTTCAGCACTGAGCTAGCACTTCCTTACACTCTGCCTGTGAGGAGAACATCAGCAAAGCCGCTGATAAGGACATGAGTGGCCTGTGCTNTAATGCTGCCGCCGTAGAGTACCCGCTGAAAGAGAACGTCCNTAGCTGAAGATGATGCAGTATTAGCAGCCTTGAAACAACTATGTCTGGGCAGTGGCTCAGAAATCTTAGACATGGTGGCTCCCGGGACACAAATCAAAGGACTCAGTGAAGCATTTAGTAAACCAAGCTAATTGATTGACAGAATAAAGACTGTGCAGTCTTAAAATATGGGATGGAATAGATGGGCACAAAAAATGCATTTAACTCAAAGCAAAAGCTCTTGATCAAGTGCAGAACGAACTCTGCCATGATAATCAAAGATGCTGAGAAATAGAAAAGAGAGTGTGAGTGTTGAGAATATGGATTTGGAGGTGGGGACAGGGCTCAGCCAATAAAATACTCACTGTGCAACACTGGGGACCTAAGTTGGATTGGCAGCACCCATAAAAAAAAGCCTGACACAGAGGCAGGTGGCTGTACTGCCAGAGCTGAGGAGGCAGAGACAGGAGGATCCCTGGCTAGACAGTCTACTAGAATCAGAATCCCTGGTTCAGTGGGAAACTGTCTCAAACGATGATGTGGAGAGTGATTGAGAAAAACACCCAGCATTGACTTCTGGTCTCCACTTGCATGCACATATATGAACAGGTACACACAAAAATTTTGAAAGCAGGAGCAGGGATTTGATGTGAGATACAATTACTCATTCAAAATCCGCTTCACTCCGGCACCCACCGTGTCACTTTGGGCAATTTTGCTTATCCTGTGTAAATCTACTGTGACCATCAGTAAAAGAGCTGTTTGTGCCACCAAACAGGAGTGTTCACAGTGGTGCACCCATGCTTTGCACAGACTTCATGGTTGGCACATGTGTGTTCTTCGCCCTCAGTTCACATGTCCCTGTTTTCTCCTACCCACACGACAATAAAAAAAAAAAGCATTGTCATAGATCTTCTAGAGTCCAGAACTCTTCATTAGATAGCTTTTGGATGCTGACCGACAGGTAAGGTCTNAATGTTACCGTGTTTCATTGCACTTTTCACCTGAATCCNTATGTCTTCAGACACACAACCCCGTATAGAGCCATTGCCTCAGCACCAAGCGCTGTTTTAATTTCCGTTTCTCTGTGGTATGGGGAGATAACCACAGGATTGTATGTAGATAGAACATTCTGGGATGATGTAAATACTTGTGCTTTCTAGTTTGGTAGCCACTAACCACCGTGCGGCCTCTGACATGTGGCGAGTGTGACTGAAGAACTGGAAGTTTGTTTTATGTCACTCATATTTTAAGCTGAAATTGAGGAAAGCCACATGTGGCTGCTGGCTGCCACTTTCAGCCACACAGCTGTGCACGCTGGCAAACCACGGTGCTGTGTGNTTTTAGACCTGTTGCCCTTTGTTCCTCTAAAACGATCNATTTCATGTCACAAATCTCTAGTTGGNTTAAAAAAAAAGAAGTCATCACTTTTAAAANAGCACAGAAAGCTCCTTTCTTGGGTGACCTTCAGCTCCTTTACCCAAAACTCTANACAAGGGCCATGGCAGCTTTCAGTTTCACATTCTGTTAAAGACATGACACGTAGTAGAAAGCTTAGGAATCTATTGGTGTCATTCTAATAATTGTGTGATGATAAGCAAAGATTTATAATAAATTTATCATACTAAATTTAATTATGATAAATTATTGNTCTCTGAAAAGCAAAGATTATATTTTCTCTTTTTATGTAACACAGAATTGTATATCTATCAATGAAGGCAAGAGTTTGTTTTCACTTTTTTTTTCTTAGTTGCTTTGTCTATTTTTGAAAAACTCATGTGACTAGAAGTTTTTGCTTCTTCTTTGTATTTCATTGTACCTTTTAGTATATGAGTCTTATCTCAATTTAATTTTAATTTTTAATTTTAAACCAGCCAATGCTGTGGGGGGGTATGTATGTATATGCATATATGACTTAAAGTGTATGTGGACATGGAACCAGAAACACTTTATTTTTAAAAAATTATATTTTGTTTCAATTAAAATATAATTATATTACTTCCTCCCTTCCCTTTCCTCCTTCCAAGCCCTCCAATGTCTTCTACCCCACTCCCTCTCAAATTAACGGCCTTTTGTCTTTGATGACTATTGTAACACTCATATATACATAAATACACAAATACACCCTGCTGAGTCCATTTTTGTTGCTGTGTGTATAATATCAGGGCTGACCATTTTTTACTGGATAGCCATTTGGGAGGCCTTATTCTTGGGAGACACTAATTGTCCTTCATTGTTGCCTATAGTTCTTCTTTGTCTAGGGGTGAGATCTCCCACTTACACATTTGTGTGTTTGTTGACTTGTTCAAGTCTTGTGTAGGTTGCCATACTGTTGCAGTATCATGAGCGTGTAGCTTCACTGTCATTGTAGAAGACAAAATCTCACAGCAGTCTTCTTGGTCCTCTGGCTCTTACGCCCTCACCCCACACACANCACNTTCTGCAACACTTCCTAGTCTTTAGGTGCTAGAGTCGGGTTAGAGATGTATCTGTTAGGGCTGAGTTTCCCCATGATCCAATCCATTGACTTCTGCATTATGACCAGTAGTGATTTTCTGCTATAAAAAGAAGCGTCTTTGATGAAGGTTGAGAACTACAGTTGTCTGTGGGTCTAATAAGTATTGAGAATGCAGTTAGGAATTATGCTGGTTTAGGGAAGTGGCTACAGTAGATTGTCTGCCAAGATCTGTCACCTCACTAGCACTGGGTAGTTGGCTAAGTTTCTAGTACCAGGCATGACTTCCTTCATTCTTCATGCTGAAGGGACCTTCAGTCCAATTAGAGAGTTGTTGGTTACCACCAAGATGTGAGTGCCACTATTGCTGTGTTGGTAACTCTTATGGTTCATAGATGTCACAGCAGGATAGGACTGTGATTGCTCCCCTCCTTTGGAATCTTGCATAGTATTTTCTGGTCCTGTGAAAGCTAGTTCTCAGGGAGGAGGCTATCAGATCAGAAGTACTGTGTCTGAAGTGTATGGTGTCTTCAGCAATAGGGA
>LZPO01035742.1:13914-26647 GCA_001675575.1 Neotoma lepida | reverse complement strand
AGGAGGAGGGAGGAGAGGGGGATCTGAGGTTGGTATGTAAAAGGAGTGGAAGATCTTTTTAATAATAAAAAAAAAGTGAATAAAATAAAAAAAATAAAATAAAATTAGGTCTCAGGTGGGGTTGAATGAATCTCACCAGGGTCTTTAAGGAGGAAGTGTGGACTCAAAAAAGGAAGTCAAAGAGGGAAGGGATGTCACCTGCAAACTCAGGGGAAAGCCATATGGAATCTGCCTGATCCTACTTCGGCCTAGTCCTTCCAGGTTCCATGATGGTGAGAAAATGACCATTTCAGTTGCCTAGTCTGCAGGACTTAGTCCTACCAAACCAATACATTTGTCAATGTCTCAGGGATGAAGATTTAAATTTATTCTCAAAGCTGAGTCTGGAGTTCATCCTGTCTGGGATGAGTCCATTGTAGGGTGGTGAGCCCAGCATNAAAGGAANGAATGAGGAGANGGATGGGGGAGGGAGAAGAAGGNGAGGGAGAGGAAGGGAGAAGGAGGAGAAGGAAGGAGGACACTCCTGGGAAAGCTCACTCCTGGCTGCATGGCCCTTCTCCTCTTGAGAGTTCTGCAATCCTCTGAAGTGGGATAACTGGTGAGNCCTGCCTGTCACCATCACACATGCAGATGGCCTACAGCCAGGTGTCTAGTTTAGTATCTTTTCCTCCCTGGGAATCTCAGGTAGTACCTGCTACAGGTGCCTAACCCAAGCCAGCCAGTGTAGCCTCATCATTCCGTGCTTACAACTTGAGGTTGAGGTGGCTCTTAGTGAGCAGGTCCTATATGCACTGAAAGGGCAAGGCCCGNTGCAATCTCTTCTCCTTGTGAACTGTCCTTCAGCTGGCAGAAAGGGGCAGGTGTGTCTATGACTGTTAGGGAAGATGCCTGGAGGCTGAGCTATTAATCTCTGGCCCAGACCACCTGGGCAACATCTATCTCTCCCAAGTCCTGTTGTTACTACCAGGACCACAAAGTGGTATTCTCCTTAAGCTCCTGATGGCCATGTGATCAGCAGGACCCTCCCCTGTCCCTCCTGCTTGTGTTCCATCATCTGGGTTCTTACCTAAGACCCATTTCTCTGACAGGTACTGGATTCTTGCTTCCTTCTTGCCACAGTAGGGACCAATGATGAGGCTGGCCAGCTGAGGGGCTGGGCTGACTTGGCCACCACACAGGAGCACCAGTTCACACAGCTTGGCTCTTGGGGGGCTGCTGGCTNGTGCAATGAACATCTTCGGCTGATTGGCAAAGAGGGTTCCTTGGTATTTCTGGGTGGATAACTGGCGTTCACGTCTACACACCTGTGGGCAGATGGAAGGAAGTCAGTGGGGGCAGAATTCACTCAGGATGGAGACTAGGTTAACAGTGAAGCTCACTTCTCTTTTCAAGAACAAACTCAAGGTAAGGTTGCTGCATTAGTCAATTTCTGTCAATATGACAATGTAACCGAGACACAAACCATCAGGGAAGAAGGATTTCTTTCAGCTCATGGTTTGTTTCTGTGCTGAGCATGGTGATTGGGAAACCTAGTGCAGAACCGAGCNCGATTAGAGGAAAAAGTACACCCCAGTGACCAGCTTCCTCCAACTAGTCCCTACTGCCCAAAAGCCCATTCAGTCATGAACTCATGCATAGATTAATTCTATGATGAAGGTAACATCTTCCCAACCTAGTCACTTGTCAAACAGCTAGTTGGAGAGGAAGACTTCAACACACCAGCCTTTGGGGTCCCACTTTAGATCCAAACCACAAAAACTATCCATTCTTGGGCAAAATTTACATTCCCGAGACTCAAGAAGATGATGATGTGAAAGACGTTTTTTCAAAATGGACAGGATACAACTCCAGGAATACAAATGTACAGGAAAAAATGGGTTGGCTTCTGAATTATCAAAATTTTAAAAACAAAGTATTAAAGAGTAACCAAGTACATCTTTGAGTACTCTTTAAGTAACTTGGAGGACTGTGTTGGTGAGGGCAATACCTACTGCTGGCATCGCCTTTGCCATCATTCAATTCTAGGGGCTCCAGGGATCCTTGGCCAGTGACTAACAGACTCTGCCACTGTTTCAGAGTGACCACCAGGTGAGATAGCAAAGGGATAGAAAGAGAATTCCCAAGGACATTCCCCAGAGAGAGCAGGTGTATATGTGGGGGAAGGGATCCTGGAAGATGTTTCAATGAGTCATTATAAAAATAGTTTGAAGGATGTTTTGGACAGCATTTGAGAAAAAGCATCAGGCTGGAGACATGGCTCAGCCATTAAAGGCTAGGCTCACAACCAAAAAATAAGAGAAAAAGTATCATAGACAGTGGANGCATTTGAGAAACAGACATGTGAACCTGTACTCTCCTGTAGTTTGATATGGTTGTTGTGGCCATCTGGTTGATCCCAATTCCTCTGCAGATGGCATACCCTTAGCCAGTGTGATCTAAGACTAGGTGAGATTAGGAGGCTGTTTCCCTCACTATGATAATCCAAAGTGCCCTTTGGACTAAATGGTCATGTCTANGTGTGACACATGCAGTTATTGTGTCACGTGTCGTGTGGGACACAATCAAAATGGATGAATGGGAAGATNGCAAGTCTAGGATCTCGAAGGACCTAAGTCCTGGACCAACCAAACTGAGACACATCCTTCCTTTTTCCTTATACTAGAAAACCATATCTAAGTCTGTAAGCTACCTGTTTTTTGTTTAACTTTTCCGTTCCAGAAATTAAAGTGTCTCAATGATATCACTCAATTAACTATTAAGGATTTGCTGTGTATTTATTAACCCATTCTAAAATGCTAACACAATGTGCACACACACACTTACAATACAATATTTTAAAACAACAATAACAAATAATAATAACAATCTAGGTTTGGTGGCACACACATGTAATTCCAACACTTTCAAGGCCAGCCTNACCTACANAGTGAACTTGAGCCTGCTTCTGCTATGTGTGACCTTGTCTCAGACAACAAACAAACAAAAAAATGGGATCAAGCTCACTCTCTTACAATATTATAAGCAGCAGGAGCTGTTTTTATTTCGGAAGAGGGAAAAGAGCCTTTGGCATCCCGGAATGTGGAGTTAGTTGCTAATTTCTTTAGCTAAGTTATTCTTTCCTCACCAAGCATGTCTGTCTGCCAGACTCACTCGGGATGCTGGTGAACAATGAGAAGTAGAGTTCCTGACTTCAGATTATAACGCTAAAGTCAACAGATTAAAGTCTGTCTTTTTGCTTATTTACTTGGACTGAAAGCAGAGGGGGCACAGTGCTTGAAAAAAATCTGATTGCTGCCAGCAGATGGTGGCACATGCCTTTAATCCCAGGACTTCAGAGGCAGAGGCAGGCAGATCTCTGTCAGTTCGAGGCCAGCCTGGTCTACAAGTAAGTTCCAAGGAGCCAGGGCTGTAACACAGAGAAACCCTGTCTCCAAAAACAAAAACATCTGATTATTATTCAGAATTGAGCCTACACAAGCACTGACTTTCTGTTGTGGTTTGAATATGAAATGTCTCCCATAGGCTTACGTGCTTGAACACTGGGTCCCAGGCGGATGGCACTGTTTGGGAAGGTTGTGGAACCTCTAGGAAGTGGAGCCTTGCTGGAGGAAGTGGCCACTGAGGGCAGGCTCTGAGACTTTATAGCTGGGCATCGTGCCTGTTCCCCCTCTGCTTCTTGAGTGCTGATACAGTGTGATCATCGGGCCTTCCACTCCTGCTGTGAAGCCTTTACCATCTGCTGTCATGTCTTCCTTATCATGATGGAATGATCTCATTGAACTTCAAGNCACAAAACTAACTTTCCTCCTTTAAATGACTTCTTGTCAAGTATTTGGTCAAAGTAATGAGAAGAGTAACTAAGACCCTCTTTCCAAACCCAAGTAAATAATTCCTGGTGTATTCAAGGACATGCATGTACAAAGAGTTCATTGCCATAGAAACTGTGATGCTTGGCACATTTCACTTACAAAAGCAAAAGGGTACATGATAGGGTTATTGCTAAGCTCTGGGGAGGCCCTTCCCTAAGGAAGACTTAGGAACAGGCTGTTTCTCAGGGCTTTCTGAAGACACAAGTCTTACTAGTCCTCCTGGCCTTTCAGACTTTTTTCGGTGAGGGGCAAAATCACCTGGAAGTCGAGGGCCCAGTGCAGCTCCACCCTTGGAGATACCCCATGCCTCTGAGTGCATGTGGCCAAACTGCCTACTGGTCATTGATACTGCCTTGGGACCCTGGCCTTGGCTCATACATTTTNCTTTCTAGCAAAGCACCATTCACCTGACTGATACATTTTTAAAGTTAGTTGATAACTGTAAGGCCGTATGCCGTACAAAAGGAAAACCAAGGTGCCGACAGGGAGTGCTCCCTGGCTGTGCTGCTCTGGCCTCCCCTATNGTGCTTCCTTATCCCTTCAGAGGGAAAGGAATATCATATCCCAGGTGATCTTGTGCTGATTATTTTCAAGGCTGTCTTAATCCCTTTAGTTACCACAATTCAAGGTAACTTCCTTAACCTCCAGTTCATTGCAAACTTCACACACACACATACACACACACACACACACACACACACACACACACACACCACAACACACACACATGCACATGCACAAACACACACCCTCAAAGAGAAGATGCTGGCCAGGCATGAGGGTATTATGGGGGCAGTGGGGACCAGGGGTGACTCAGTGAGCAGATGGCTGGGTGGTCATTGTGATATGTTATTTCTGTTGTCACCTCAACAAGGGCCACAGAAATACCTGAACACTGACCTAAGATTTTCTGATGAGACTGCTCAGTGGATAAATCACTTGCTGTGCAATTCTGAGGACGAGAGTTTAGATCCCCACCTCTTACATTAAAGTCCTGTGGGTACAGTGAAGGACCTGTANTCCCAGAAAGTGGAAAGCAGGGGTGAGGTGGGGAGGACCCTTAGGAAGAGCTGAGTAGTGAGCTCTGGGTTCAGTGGGAGACCCTGCCTTGGTAAACTTGGAACCAAGTGAAGAAGGCAACGGACATCAACCTCTGGCCTCCGCATGCACCCCCTGCACATGAACCCCCATGCACAAGAACACACCCACATGTGGAAAAACAAGAANGTAAAGCTGAGATCACAGCTTGTATACCAATTCAGAATGAGTGTATCAAGCTGCAGTCTGAGCGGAGGCTCAGAGGAGCACATTGTACAGATTAGGAATACTGGCATGGGGAAGGAAAGTGTCTTCTTGCACATAATTACATATCATGTCAACAGACAAGAATTTCCATGGCCAGTAGTCCTTACTATCTACNGAGCCCCAAAGTGCTTCAAAGGCCATCAGAGCCGGAATCAGATGACTAAAAAATCCTGAAAGAAATAACAATTAAGTGGAGTTCACTGATAGCCTAGGCTCAAGNAGCCTTTAAAATAAGGCAAGTGCACAGGGTGAACTCTGGGTTTTCAGGAGAGCTCCTGAGGTTCTCTGCAGATGGTGATGTAATGATATTCCATGCATATGTACTTCTGGATAGGAAAGTGAAGGAGCAGAAAGTGGGTACTTCTTACTCTGAGCTCTTCCTTCCACACTGCTGGTAGAGGTTAACAACAGTATGGTGCCAGCTTAGGCCAAAACTGGACATCAGCTTTGCTTTAGAGAATATTGTCTCTGTGACTGTATATTTGGCCTAATCAGAGAGGCTACTGATTCACCAGGAGTTAGCTTAGACCCTTCAAATCTGTTTACCTAGAAGTCAGTCATGGCAGACTGTACTGNTGAAGTGGAACCAAATCTCCCAGGCTCTAGCTTCAAGGAATCCTAGCTATTTATCCATGATCAAGAAATAAAACTCAGCAGGGGTTGATGGTTCACTCACTGTAGCCAGGGTACTGGATTTCAATTAGTGGGAGAGTGCACTTGCTGAGTNTCTCTGGCTCACTGATGGGCCATCTATGGGAGAGGAGGTACAGCGCTGCTGTGACCAAATTCTGGTGGCAGCAGACAGTATAAGGGGTCGAAGCTCTAGGACGATGCCTGAGACCATTTGCTAGCCACAGAAGAGGTAGGCTTTGAATGAAAGGGTTGGGCCCCACAGTGCTGGCCTTTCCCAACTCTGCTTCTCACAACTACCAAGGAGACGAATCCACATCCAGGTCAAGTGAAATATTGCCACACTTGAGTCCCCGGAAAAGCTTTCCATAGCCTATCAATAACATGCAGATGTTGGGTATCAGCCCGATGACTCTTCTGAGAAGCATGGGAAACATAAGCAGGCAGTACCATCAGTGCATCTTAGATTTTGGTATACGGGCACTTGCCACCTCCCTAACTGGTGAGGAGCTGGTGATGTCAGCTCTGAGTACATTGGGGTGGGCCTCTAGAACATTCACATGGGTATGCAATCATAGGACAGCTGATTGGTGCCCCCTTCTTGGGTCAGGACTTCTGAACCCACAATGGGGTCCACTTCATTAATAACCTGCTTGCTCCTTTAGCCTGGGCTTGGGGAGCTGCTAATGTGGGTCTGCTTTCCCTCTGAAATGCACTCTCCCCATCAAGCCATTTCCTTAGGCATGCCACCAATGAGCCCGGACTTTTCAGATCCCTGCTTAGGATGGCCAGTGCCATACTCATAGAACTGGATACGAAAAATGTTAGTTTCTTGCATGTCAATTTAAAGGGTATGAATCATACCTTTTCAGCTTACATTTTATATCCATTTTTTTCCCCTTCAAGAACAGTGTGCCTTTTCCTCTGGGAAGCCTTATCTAATGGGCTCTACCCTCAAATCCTTCCCACCTGACTTATCTTAGAGGCAGTCACTGCCCCTGGTCATGATTCACACCAGCACCNAGTGTCTCAGGGATACCAGCTGGTACGTGTGACTGAGGCTGGAGAGACATGACTAGGAGTCAGGTGGCTAGGCAGGATGCATAGAGGACATGGTATCTCTCAGCATGCTTGAGTGGGAGGCAGGTGCTGTAATTTTTAACTTAATTTTAAAGTAATTTTAGGGGCTGAAGAGATAGCTCAGTGGTTAAGAGCACTGACTGCTCTTCCAGAGGACCTAGGTTCAATTCCTAGCATCCACATAGCAGCTCATAACTGTTTGTAACTCCAGTTCCAGGGGACCTGACATCCTAACACAGACATACATGCAGGCAAAACACCAACGCACATAAAATAAAAATAAATTATTTAAAAAAGAAAAGTAATTTTAGTTAAAATAACTGAAGACAGGGTGCACAGATGGCTCAGTCAGTGAAGTGCTTACTATGTGAGCAGAAAGACCTGAGTTCAAGCCCCAGAACCCACATGAAAAGGCCAGATGTGGTGATATGTGCTTGCAATCCTAAAGTTGGGGAGATGGAGACAGGTTGATCCTTGGAGCTTACTGACTAGCAACCTACATTACTTGATGAATTCCAGGTCATGGAGAGACTCTGCCTCAAATAAATCAAGGCACGGGTTGGAGAGATGGCTCAGCAGTTAAGTGCATTGGCTGCTTGGGTAAGAGCACTGGCTGCTCTTCCAGAGCACATGGGTTCGATTCCCAGCACCCACATGGTGGCTCACAACCATCTGGAACTTTAGTTCCAGGGGCTCTGACACCTTTTTCTGTCCTCAGACACCAGGCACACACATGGTATACCAACACACATGCAGGCAAAACATCTATACACACAAAGTGAAAAAAAATCAAGGTGGCCAGGCATGGAAGCACACATCTTTAATCCCAGAACCGCAGAGGCAGAGGCATGGGGATCTGTAAATTTTAGGTCACCCAGGGCTACATAGTGAGTTCCAGGACAGCAAAGGCTATGGAGTAAGGTCCGGTCTCAAAAACCAAAACCAAAACCAACCAAACAAAAAAACCAAAAAAAGAAAACCCCCCCAAAACCAAAAAAAACCNCAAACAGACAAAGATATCAAGGTGGAAAATATCTCGGTGGAGAATGTCAGAGGAATGACACATGAAGTTGTGCTCTGCTCTCCACACACAGGCACGTGCGTATGGTACTCTCTCTCTGAACGTTTCTCCCACTGGTGGAAGTGGCTCCCTTCTCACTGTACTCTGAGGGCTCAGCTGTCTGGGTGTTCTGAGAGGAACTGCAGAGACAGGAGAACCTCATTGCACAGTGTGCACAGATTCCAGAGGCACCGTAAGGGGGGTTGGGGAATCAAGGAGAGTTAGAGAGAGAATCCCGAGTGTTGGGCTGTTATAGCTACAGCTGCTCAGCAGTCACCTCTGGCCGATGAAGCCACTTTGGAATATGGAGTATCCAGAGTAGGGTGGCATCCTTAGAGGACATCTTGACCATAGCTTTCACTGTATAGGGGGGAAACTGAGGCCTAGGGACACAGGACACAGAGCTCCTTTGGATGNTGCAGAGAACCTGAGAACATTGGCAAATCCTGCTCCCACTGACTCATCACCCCACTCAGGATGCTGTCGCTGAACTAATTCGGGCTCTCCTGACCTGCTCTTCATTCTCATGTCGGGGCACTGGTGAGTCCAATCATTCATTCCACCCTTCATTCAATAGATCAACAGGCTACACTTTGAGAGCACAAAAATGGGAAGACAGCCTGTCCGCTTTGTTTCTCAAGTGAGAGTACAATAAGACATTTCATTCAAAGAAGAGACTGAGGAGACCTGGACCAGCTGGGGAGACCTGGTGGTGGTGGTGGGAAGCAAGGAGCAGAAAGCATATGGCAGGGCCCTTCAGGTGACAGGTGTCCAGAGCTTGGCACATTCCAACACAGAGTCCAGGATCGCTGGAGTGTGAACGTGCAGGAGGGCACTCGGGGGTGGGGGGGANTGCTAAGAAAAGATAACCTTGTTAGAGTGGTTAAGAAGTGACCACGTGATGAGGCTGAATAAGCAAGCAGCAGAGCAACATGATCCCACAATGGGAGGAGGGTAGTTAACAGTGTAACTCATTACACAGTGAGTTCCAGGCCAGCTTGGGCTACCGGGTGAGACGCTATCTGAAAACAAACAACAAAAACAAAATGAATTAATCCATCAATCATCAAACTCCCCCATGTGAGCAGCAGGTTACATTATCGACTCTGTAAGTTAGGAGGATTGCCCTGTAGAAACAATACACAGGGCAGGATGGAAAGGCCAAAGGAAAAAACTGTCATGATTTTAGTAAGAAATGAAGACGTGAAGGCTATGAGTTTGGGAGGGATGAGAACTCGAGACAGAATGAGAAAGCAACTCTACTTAGAACCTAGCCATACTATCTGCTTGATANGTGCAACTCAGGAGGTGAGCNTGAACAATAGTGCAAGAGCTGTGTGTGGCACCTGCAGGAAGACTCAGCCACTGAGGTTCGAGGGGTTCCAGTACCTGTCTCTTTNCCCCCCAAGTTCAACATCAACAGGAAGGAATTACAGGTGTTGAGCAGTTGGAGACCAAATTATTATCCATGCAGCTGCCTGCAAACATGGCCTTAGACCTGCAGTCAGTGTGTGACTTTAAGCTGCCAGCCACTCCAGAACTCTTGCTGAAACAAAAAGCTCACCTCTAGTCCCTTTTTCTTGTCCTCTTCTCCCTGCTTAACACACCTGTCTGGTCTCCAACCTCCAACACNGCACGCCATTTCTCATATGCAAGCAAGACACTGCTTTCTGACATGCTGAAGACGGTGGGGCCATAAACAGACATTCCACAGCCTCCCTGGGGACTCAGCATCCCTACAAATCTGCCTTCCTACCACTGGACTGTTCCCAGGGAAAGCTAACAGTCCCCACTGAGCATGACTGTGGCCTGCTTGCCCACCTGAGGACTGCCCTGTCAGTTCCCTCATCCTGATTACCTCACATCTACAATTAAAAACACGCATTTCTCCAGTTACCTGCCACGTCCCTGTTTTACTGCCCTGGACAGATCCTTTCTCTTTGTGTCTCTTTGTTCTCCCTATAGCCACTGCTTCTACCANATCGATGGCATCACCTGCCAGTCAGGCAGCTTCACAGTGTTGTAGACAAGGCATGCATAGTCCTCACAACACACAGCATAGACCGCCAATCCCGCCTTCCTCCGGAGTAATGTTCCCCATCCTACCCATAGTGCCCCTCAGTTGTTAGTCACTTCGTTGGCTCTTTCTTGTCCTGACGCCTTAATGCTGAAGACTGATGGTATCAGCTCTTGATGTTCTTTTGTTCTGCTCTCCCTATATCCACAAACAACCAGCCTCAAAGGGCCTCTGTATGCTGCTGCTGCCCAGGTTCTGCATCCAGTACAGATTTTTCCCAGCTGCTGCTCCATTCTGTGTGTGTGTGGGGGGGGGACAGGGGGCTGTGCCTGATACACCTCTGTGCTCCAATCACAACTTGCCCTCTTGTTTCTCAGAATATGTTGGGTCTGCAGCCTTCCATCTCAATTTTGAGGAATTTCATCTCTCTCAGTGCTGAAGGCCAAACCCTAGAGTCAGACTTACCGCCTCACTTCCTTTCTTATGTCCAGGGGCTGACTGGCTTCACCTTGAAAACACTGCTTAGGCTCTTTGTCACTGCTGTTCAAGTGAGGTTAAGCACAACCCCAGCACTCCTGCTTGTACTAAGCCACCGTGTCTGTCTCTTTCCTTCTAGCCTTCTTCCTGGTAACTCTTTTCACCACAGTGGGAATTTCAGAATNGTAAGCTTGGAATCATAAGTCTGGAATGCCGGTGTGTCATTTCACTGGAGTGAAAGCTGAAGCCCCCCAGTGGGCAGCAGGGCCCTCACCGCTATGGACTTGCACTGCCCATGCCTCTCNGGCAGCCATGCCCATCCCTGGCTCCTGACTGGTCTGCCTCATGCTCCTACACTATACCCCTGTTTGAGATGTTCTGTCTTCCCACCTAGGTGACCCTGCAGCTTACTGAGCCATCTCACTGTCTGCAAGGCCTGCTCTCTAAGCACTGAGGGTGTCCCTCAGCTCCCAGCCCTCTCCTCGTACCCTGAGCCTGGTCTGCTTTTCCTTCTGTCAAAATTTCCAGCACNTTCCAGTGTAACAGATCGTTTATTTTTTGTGTTATTTCTTGTTTCTCCTGCTGGAACCAAAGGCAAGAAATGGCTGCTTTGTTCAGTGGTAGACCCCAGCACGCCAGGCAACACCTGGTATGCTGTGGGCNCTCAGCTACGTTTGCANAGTTAATGGATTNCTTAGGGAACTGTGGGGTATGGTATGCAGGAGACCCGGGGTTCTGCGCAA
This sequence comes from Neotoma lepida, assembly GCA_001675575.1. Taxonomy (NCBI): domain Eukaryota; kingdom Metazoa; phylum Chordata; class Mammalia; order Rodentia; family Cricetidae; genus Neotoma; species Neotoma lepida. The sequence continues at coordinate 15,466 of LZPO01035742.1, read as the reverse complement.
TCTAATTTCAAGAAAGCTCCAACTTTAGCTTGGGAAGCAAAACATACTACTTTATGGGCAAAATCAGGGCAGGAGTGAGGAGAGAGAAGATGTCTTAAGGCACAAGATTGTGGCAGATGAGGGGATGCATTGAAGGGTGGACTGTAGTGAGGGATGAGGATTCCCTGAGGGAATGGGGGAGGGGGAGGCAATCTGGGGAAGGTTAGCAGCAAAGCAGCACCAGCACTTCAGGGGAGGAGGAAGGGGAGTGCTCTCCAGCCAAGAGTTGGAAGAGGTAGCCAGCCATGAACAGGTTGCTGGGGGAGAGCAGGCCTGGCAGCGGTGAGGACTCAGACTCAGCTCAGCTTTGTATGTCGGATTAGTCTTTTTTTCTCAGCGTTCCGACAAAACACCGGACAAACGCAACTTAAGAATGAAAGCGCTTATTCCGGTTTGTCATTCATGGAGGGAAGGCATGGCTGCCAGGGCATGAGAAGAAGGCTGGTCACACTGCACACGCAGTCATGAAGCAGAGGGGTGACAGCTGGCGCTCAGATTGCGTCCTTTTCATTCAGCACCAGGCCCCAGCCCATGGGATGGAGCTTGTCCTCAGTCAGGGTGGGTTTTCTCACCTCACTTAACTTAATCTAGAAATTCCCTTAGAGACATGCTCCGAGGTATGTTTCCATGGTGATTCTAAGTGAAGCTACCCATTGCAGATGTGCCCATTGGGATGCTGCAGTTGTCTGTTACCATCCTAGCCTGTGGATTTATGGAGTTCCAAGCTGGTGAGCATGTCCAGGGGCGGAGAGGACAGAGAAGTGCCATGCGTGCCCTGTACTCCTGTCCTATGCCTTGCCTCGGGCATTTCCTCTTTAGGCTCTGTACTTTTATCCTTCGGTAATACCTTTTGTAATAAACTGACAGTGTAATTCTCTGATTTCTCAGCTGTTCAAGCAGGTTATCAAATCCCAGGAGAGGATTTAGGAATCCCCAACTCACAGTTGCTCAGTCGGAANTCACAGGGAGACCCAGGCTGTCTGACTCTCACTCCAGATGATAGAACTGGATTGAGTCTCAGGATACCCAGCTGGTGTCCACAGCAAAGGGCTGCTTTGAAAGAGACCCCACACTGTCAGTGCTGATGTGCTGTGTGCAAGGACAGCAGCAGGCAGAAGTCTGTGAGTTTAGAAGAATGCTCTGGGGGCAGCTCACTGCGGGGCAGCGGGCTCTTGGCTCATCTGTGTATATGCAACAACAGCCACCAGAGGACTTCATTTCTAACTTGCCACTTAAAACTTCCAAGTTTTAAGTCTTTAATTTGAAACATCGCTCCTAGGCATTTTTGAAAGAACTACAGAGGTTAAAAAAAAAATCCATGTCTTATTGTCTTAGTTAGGGTAAATGGGCCAATACCCTTGGCCAACACCCACCCCCTCTCAAGCTTGCACACAAAATCACACTGAGAGTGTGTGACAAGTTCTGTCCTGGCCTGGGAGGCCCACGGGCAATAGCAAAGCAGGGTGATGAAAAATGTGAACCTCGCCGGGCTGTGGTGGCACACACCTTTAAT
>LZPO01035741.1:0-20350 GCA_001675575.1 Neotoma lepida | reverse complement strand
ATGTGTTCTGCTCTCCCATCTGTGTTAGATAAGCATCTATTTACCTCTGCTAGGTCAAAGAGAGAACTAACAACACTATTAGGACATAAATGGTCCAAGAATCAGGCTTGCTTTTTTGAGATACATGCTGTCCTGGGAAGTCACTCACTAGTCACATGTCTTTAGTATACTACTGAGGAACAACCTGAATGTATGCCATGGTTGAATATAAAATATACCAACCTTGTAACTCAACTTAAACTTTTGACATTTTTGTCTAAACAACTCAAAAAATTCCTCAAAACTTCTAATTTGGGTTAATCCAGGATGGACTCTTTTAAATTTCCTCTCATGTTTAAAAACTGGATTCATTAAATTGCATTTAAAGGAAAGAAAATGTTNAAGTGAAATGTGTGATTATTGTATTCACAGGGAAAAAATAAACACAGAGATATAGCAGGGCATACCTCCGCACCCCCATCGTTCTCCCTTTCTGTTATTAACAAGGATTCAAGGATGATGTAAAGGATAAAGATGCCATTAAAACATCAAAAGGCTTAACATATTTTATTGAAGGTATGATCCTGCCAATATTTTATATACTCTAAATATCCTATAGTAACTAGCCACTGNTTACATCCCAGTTCCTTTCATGACCAAATTCCTGTTTTCCTGCCTCCTCCTTTGGTGANGTATTAAGGTTCTAAACCTNCAACCAATTTCCTACATTCAGGTCTTTCCATGCAATGCTCTCTCCCCATCTCTTCACCTAGCAGGGGTTCATTCTAACTCTTAACTTAAATATAATCTTCCAAGAGGCATTCTGATATAAATAAAGAATTCTGTTATTACAACTAGTTATGTTCTCTTAATATTCATTGTTTCTTCACTACACAGATATAATTGTGAGCACATGTATTACTATTTTATATGTACANAGCCAAATTGGACTTGTTCAATAGGAAAAAAAAACAGTAATTCACTGTAAGATCAAAGCCAAATATAGGTTAGAATTCATGGTTATTGGAAGGAGTGGTAAATTAAGATTGCAGATGGCTGCCAATAAATTTATATCCCTTTGCACATGTTTTAAGTAAATGGAGAGATTCAGTGAGTTAAGACCAAGCCAAACCTTTCTAAAATCCTCTAGAACACCTAACTTCACATTTCATTGGATAACACTGGATTACAGGTTAGTATTTGACTGGTCACAGATGGAGATAGGGTTTATCTTTATACAATCNGAGAACTGTCTACTTATCATGGAAATCTCTGCCAAGGACAGGAAATCAGTTTTGTAGTCAGGTTTAGATTGATAACAGCTTCAACTACAAACAGAAGTTCAACTGAATTAATCTAAATCCTCATCCTGCAAAGTTGGAAGGGCAGCTTTTGCTAATTTGAATTGAATTTTAACCATCAAGATGGCACAGCAGGTAAACATGCCTGCTGCCAAGTCTGACAACCTGATTTTGATTCCCAGGACCAATATGGTAGAAGGAGAGGACGAACTCCTGAAAGTTGTGCCCTGGCCTCTGCATTTGTCCAGAGGAACACATTCACACAATCAAGAAAGTGCTTTCAACCATTTGTTCTGAATAATTCCAGTTTAGTAAGTAATTGGGAATGTTAGAAGTTAATTGTAAGAGATATAATTGGAAAATACAACGTCGGTCCATATAGTATACAAGATAATACCACAAATTCTGCATAGAATTTATGTGGCCTCATTATGTCTAACATTCCTAACTATAATGTATGATGTAGAATTTCAAGGAGAAAAGCTCAAAACAGAAGAATCATGTCTTCACTTCTTCTGGTTTGTCTCGGAGGCACAGGAGTGCAAAAGTCACACTCCATCTACTCACCAGAGTCAAAGTGGCAAGTCAAGAAGCTCTGCAAGTAACAGGCCTGTGGTGAAAGAGGAAAGGCTGACAGCCTGCCCTCAATGTCAGCCCTGATCCTGAGGCCACAGGTGCTTTTGTGTCTGAGACTATAGTGACCCCAGAGTGGTAAATAAAACTAAGCAAGAAGACTTTGCCGGTGCCTCCAAAAAACCAGTAACTATCACAGGGCTTTTATCACCAGGGTAAAATGCATTTGACTTTGAGAGAATCAGTAAAGGTTAGTCCAATCCCTGATGCAGTGGGACTCAGTGTGTTAAAAACATACAACCAATTAGTCAATTTTACAACCAGAAGATGTGTGCATACATGCATACACATTTAGATATGATGCAACACAAATGGAACAATCATTAACATTATTATATTGGGCACAATCAGCTAGCTCCCAGTAGTTGTTTTGGGGAGTCTCAGAAAGAACACTGANTTTTTTATTATATAGGATAATAAAATCATTGTTTGATTCTGTTTCTTGCACTGAAGTNATATGGGATTTACCTTTTCAGAATCTTATTTAACCTTTCCTTTAGTTTAAAATCCTCACCCTATCTAAATGGAGACATTAAGAAAAAATATCTACAGAATTAGGACAGGAAGGTGTAAGGCCAAATATTTCAAGAAGTTTTAGAGCTTTGGATTTATTAGAGTTAGTCTCCAAAGGGGTTCATACTTTAGCCATCACTGTCATAAAGCTTTCTGCATCTAACCTAAAGTAGCCCCATAATCCACACAGTGTGTGTGATTCATTACTTGGTTAGAAGTCTTGTATGTATGTCTCTGAATATTTACTCAAATGGAAAGTAGCCAAGAGTAGCTGAGACTATTATACCCTGAGGAAGCAGATACTAGTCATTTGGGAAACAACATGTTCAGACAGACAGCTGATCACAGCTACAAAGGAACTATTTGTGTGAAAGAAGAAACCACTGCAGGTGCCCAATTCCTTCAGTCCATCAAGTCTTATATGAATCTAGCTCAAGACTCTATGACTTCAGCTACATGAAAACCTTGAAATAAAAACTGCCTTCTGAACCTGGTTAGGACTGAGCCATTAGAGATAATGTATTGTCATTTTAAGCCATTAAGCTATGGGGTACTCAGTTACTCTGCAGAAAGAAATAAAATTAGGACTTTCTCTACCTGAGACAGAAAGCCATTGGGGTGTTCTGAGTAGAGGCATGTCTTCAGAGGATTACACATGTGTATTATGCTATTTTAAAAGAGTTAAAACTATAAAATCTTTGGATGATGACAGAAGGGACACTATTTAGATAGCAGTTACCCTCTTCNCATTTACCATAACACCAATCACAATTCTACTGAAATAATTTCCTTGACAGCTTTTCAGTAGACTGTTTTGTTTACTCCTGAATGCTCAGTGCTTTGAAAACACACAACAAGCTTTATTGAAGCAATGAATGAGTAAACAANCGAATGAATGCTTTAAGGGACGAGGAAAAAGAACTCTCTCTTCTACATGTTTCTAGATTTTTGGTTTTGATTTTCCTTTTCATCTTCTAATTTCCAGTTCTTTCAGCCTAATGTGTGGTTTTAAAATTGACTTTCAGTATGCACAAATAATGCATGAGAAATGAGGATTCTATCATCAGTGACTGAGAATTTAAATACAGAGTGAATTTAATATTTTAAATCCAAATGTAGTTACAATAGGAAATGAGAAAACCCATGAGAGTGCTGATAAAGTGTATTACTTTCTTGTGCTCAATCTGAACCCTCTAGAATATGATCACCTTTGCATTACTACTATAAAGCGAAATAGTCTGAAAAATCAAAGGGTTTCATTTATTTTTTGGACAATTGCAGCAGAATTTTTTTAAGTCTCAGTCTCATATTTCAGATAAAGAGAATAGTAGTAGGAAGATATTTGATAATATTCAAAGTGGAGAATTAAATATTCCTATATCCAGACCTGCCATCCCAAGAGTTATCTTCATAGCTCATTTAATCTAATTTTTCTTTATTTTAAATTATCCATGGGAAATAGTGTCCTATGTGTGGTTTTAGTTCAGAGCCTCCACTTCATTACCAGAGGTCTTTATTTTCATCCAAATGCTGAAAAATAATCCTAGTACTGTCCTAAGACTAAGGCTAGCTCTGGATAGCAGTGAGAGAATGTTAAAACANAGGTGTGTGAAATCAGCTTCATAGTCAAACAGGTTCTTCTATAGTTTGCTTCCATATTTCCACATCCCCAGAGNCACCTTGGAGGTGTTCTTTATTGTAACTGAAGAAAACACTAGTAAGGTTGTACACTGTTTTACTTAATAACTCCATCCTTCCACAGATGGTACTGTGCTTTCCATTTAGATTCTAATAAATTCTGATTATTTCACACTGAGCCTTAAAACCAATAACAATTTATTAATCAGAAACAGAAGCAGAAGCAATCAACCATCTTTTACATCGTAGTAAGCTCCATTCAATCAGAGAGTGGGAAATAAATGCTTCAAACAACCAGGGAAAGTGTTGAGCATCCTGTACTATAGACAGAGAAGACTTTGTTCCAGTCCTCCATTGTTATATAATAAACACAGGTAGGATCTTGTTTTAGAAAAACAATCACCAATTATTGTTTTCATGCATCTTCATTACAGGCAGGAAGTGGAAAAAACAGCTCANCCCTGCTGCGTACAGCAGAAACTAGGTGCCCACTCACAAGGATAGCAAGTTNGACTGGCCTTGGACAGTTGTTTTCTCAGTTCCTTTCCATCAGAAGCCCTCCTAAGTGCGTNTTGCGGTTCCTCAAAACACAGAAACTAGACTCCAAGAGTAACTATCTCAGGAAGCCTGAATAAAAGTCACAAAACTGCCTTCATTTGTCCACAGAGAATTGGTATTGCTGTATTGTATTACTCAGACAGTTGTATCCAAATTTAGGACAAAGGGAATTATTCTCATCTCTCAAGCAAAGAAAGGGGTTTGTTTGTTTAATTTTATTAAGTTTTTGAAGGGCAAATGACTAGATTTCCAGCTGTCTATCACAGTAAAAATTAACACAGTATTTAGTAGAATTTTAGGCTTTGGAAAGAGCAAACCTTTAAATTGAAATGGNCCCCTATCTCTCTTATTGGATAACCCACAGGAATATGGGTTTTCAATGAAGCCCAGATCTAAGGAAATCATTCCGATCAATTCAAAACACTCTACAGGTCTCTCTTTCTGCATGATGTATAATCACATGATCTCCTATTTCCACACATACCTGTGGTAAATATTAGCTACAATGAGAATCCAACAGATTTTTCAGGAGAAATGCAGCATAGAGCTGCCAGAACCTGGAGCTAAGCTTTCACATCAGAGATCTACTCACCATTAGCACAGTACTCGCTGGCATGAAACATGCCCCTAAGAAGGACTAGTGTACTGAACATGGGCTAACACAGGATTCAGAACTAGCACTAGCTNTTCTAAGCTGGAAATTGTCCAATCTACCCAGTTATATATTGAAAATCCTATATTTAAGATTTAGAATGGGAGTTTTTGAGAAGGCCGGGGAGCCAGATAAGGGCCGTGACAGGCTCCTAGTAGCCCTGCCAGAGACCAGGCCTTAATTTCTTTTGGTTTACTGGAGCTGACTGGAGCTGAGCAAGCAGTTCTTGAGGAAAACCAACTCAGGGGCAACCAATCAGCAGGTGCCACACATGGGGGCTCCTTCTGCTAGCTCAGCAAGCACCCCACAGCCTTCTGCTAGCTAAACACATAGCTTTCCCTACCCTGCTGCTGGAAAGTCCCTCACCACTAGAGTCACCTACCAATCCTATAACAACCCATAAACTTTTTGTTTCAACCNACCAATCAGCCCCTAGACTAACTTCTCCTTCCTGGAATNCCCCTACTCTTGCTTAAAAAGAGCCTGCAAGCTCCTCTTGGGGTCGCCATTTGCCACTTTGTCAGATGGTTAAACCCTAANATGTTGGTAGTTTTTAATAAATGTTCTTGCAGATTGCATATGTGACTGGTAGTCTTTTATGAGACTTCTTGCAGACCCTAACATTTTCAATGGCTCATTTCCTTTCTTCAACTGCATCACCATCTTCCTTTCAACTTACACTTGCATCTTAACAGATTTNCTTTTTTGTTGTTGTTTTCTTTTTGTTTNTTTTTTATTAAAAGATTTTCTGTTTATTTTACATACCAACCACAAAATGCCCTCTCCTCCCTNCTCCTGCTGCCCAGCCTTCCCNNTCAACCCCCCGCCATTCCCACCTCCTCCAAAGCAAGGTCTTCCATGGAAAGTCCCCAGAGCCTGGTACTTTCACTTGAGGCAGGTCCAAGACCCTNCTCCTTGCACCAAGGCTGNGCCAGGTGTCCCACCATAGGCACTGGGCTCCAAAAAAACCANCTCATGCACCAGGGATGGATCCTGATCCCATTGCCTGGGNGTCCCCTAAACAGTTNAAGCTAAACCNCTGTCTTNAGTATCCNGAGGGCCCAGTCCAGCACCATGGGGGCTCCACTGCTATTGGTCCACACTTCATGCATTTCCACTAGTTTGGCTGGCNATCTCAGTACATTTTCCCATCATGATCTGCATGTTCCTTGCTCATAGAATCTTTCCTCTCTCACAACTGGACTCCTGGAGCTCCAGGCTGGCNACCNGTTGTGGATCTCTGCATCTGTTTCCATCTGTCTCTGGATGAGGGCTCTTGGGGGCTCCTCAGCTAATGGTCGACAGTTCATGCATCTCCTACATGGACAGACTGGGGGTGAGGAGAAGGAATGGAGAGCAAAAGATGGAGGATGATAGCATAGAGGAACAGGGGATTCGAGTTGGAACAGGGACACAGTAAGAGAGCAAGGAAAGAGATACCATGATAAATGAAGATATCACGGGAATAGGGAGAAACAGAATGCTAGGGAGGTTCCCAGGAATCCGCAAGGATGACCCCACCTTAGACTACTGGAAATAATCGAGAGGGAGCCTGAACTGGCATACTCACATGGATGAATACCCTATCTGTCATCATAGAGCACTCATCCAGAGACTGATGGAGGCAGATGTGGAGATCCACAGCTGGCCACCAGGCCGAGCTCCAGGAGTCCAGTTGATAGAAGGGAAGAGGGCTTCTATGAGCAAGGGACAANGAGATCATGATGGGAAGGTGTACAAAGATGGCCAACAGATTTTCTTATAGTCAGTTGGTAGTAGAAATAAAACCTTCAGCCCAAGTCATCATGGAAGGATGACAATAGTTGGCATTAGTAAAATATAAATTGTTANACATGCTCTCTGTTACATTCTTGCCAGTAGCTCTTGAAAGTCTATGTTAATAAGACCTGGCCCCTCCTTAAGGAATGAGGGATGGAACAGTGGTAAGTGGCTTGGTCACTTGGAAACAGCAACTGGTAACATCAGAAGGTTAGCATAAAGGGATGCTAAATAACTCATCAAGAAGTCCAATTAGATGTTTTGCTCTTGCACTCAAGTACTTGAATACTGGACCTAAGAACAAAATCACCCTACTGGTGTAGTGCAGATATGATTCTTAGTATTGCTAACTTTAAATGCAAAGCTATGCAGAGACAAGACTAGTGTTGATCGCTTAACTTGGCATGGCACTATCTGTCAAAGAGACAAGCTAGCTAGCCTCAATTTTTATTGAAAATATTTTTTTACATACAATATACTCTGTTTATGGTTTTCTCTTGCCCCAACTCCTCCCAGATTCTCCCTGCTTGCCCACCCACCTAAATCCAAATCCTTTCCCTCTTCCATTAGAACAAAAACAGGAATCTAAAATTAACAAAAAAAAGCTAAAATAAAAATAAACCAGAATAGGGAAAAACACAAGCCAAAAAAAGCACAAAAAACACATACAGATACTGAGACATACACACTTGAACAAACCAAAAACCCATAAAAGCAGAATTGGAAATCATAATGTATAAGCTAAATAAGTATAAGGTTTTAAAATGCCAGAAGGAAAAAAAGCATTATAAGACAAAACAAAAAACAAAAAACAAAAAAACCCTCCAAAATATCATTGAATTCTTTTGTGTTTTTGTGTTGGACATCTACTGTTGGGCATGAGGCCTAACCTTAAGTGTGTTTTATATGCCCAGTTAGACTCCATTGGAGAAAACTAATTCTTCTTTTGTAAGTNGTTATCAACTAGATATAGCATCAGGTTTGGGATTAGATGATAAGCTAGCCTCTTGGTGACAAGTTGGAAACTTCAGATAACTTCCACCCTTGAGAGTTAGATGTGCCTTAACTTGAACCCATAGGTATACTGTTTACAAAACTGTCTTCCTTTCCCATAACACCTTGGACAACACTGCCAGTCAAGGGTACACAGACTAATTTACCATTTAAAAATACTAAAAAAACAGCTCCTGCAACCAGTGGTCTGTCCTTAAAGAGAAAGGATAGCAATAGTAAACAGCTAAGGCATATGCTATCTCTGTCAATCTGTGGCCTTCTCAGGATGGAACTAAGTCACTAGCTTAGGAATAATACCTAAGTTTTGACCTTTTCCTCCAGAGTAAGTCATTGTATTTGAACCAATGACTAATGGACTAATGTATAGGATTGTGTTCTTTTCTCTATTAATTAAAATGTTTCATTTATGTTACATACAGACCACAGTTTCCCCTCTCTCCTCTCCTCCCATTCCCTTCCCCCTGCCTCCCATCTACCCGTCTTCCCATCCACTCCTCCTCTGTCTCCATTCAGAAAGGGGCAGGCCTCCCATGTGTGTCAACAAAACATGGCACATCAATTTGAGGCAGGACCAAGCTTCTCCCCCTGAATTAAGGCTGGCTGAGGCAACCCAGCATGGAGAATAGGTTTCCAAAAGCCAGCTCAAGCGCTAGTCCTGATCCCACTGCTAGGAGCTGCACAAATAGACCAAGCTACACAGCTGCCAAACACATGCAGAGAGCCTAGGTCAGTCCCTTGCAGGCTCCCTAATTGTAGGTCCAGAGTCCGTGAGCTCCCATGAGCTCAGGTCATTTGTCTGTGGGTTCCCCCATCATGACCTTGACCCCCCGACTCATATAATCCCTCCTCTCTCTCTTCAACAAGACTCCCAGCACTCAGTCCAATATTTGGTTGTGGATCTCTGAATCTGCTTCCATCAGTTACTGGATGAAGGCTCTCTGATGACAATTAGGGTAGTCACTAGGTATTGCATTCTTAATAGCTAGGATCTTGGGTCTAGAACCAAAATGGTAGCATTAGAACTAGTCCTGTTCATCCTCATTCCTAGTTACCCTCCTGAGGAAATAAGTATTTCAATTCTATAATGCCTATTTCCTACAGTGGAGAGAATTTTGTAGTCAGTGTTCTTGATAAGGTTTCCATTAAACCCAAACTGACCAATCACCTGAGCACTTTGAGATTCTCACATGAGGCAACAGGCCTATAGAAAAATGAATCGTTGCACTGACAACACTCACTGGCTGGCAGCCCTGGTTCCATGATGCTGTAATATGCTGCTATGTAACAAGAACAAGAGAAATGTATCTTCCCTTCTTTGGGGAACTCAGGAGTTTCGGTGGAGCCTCTCTGGTAGCCACCACATAGTGATTGGCAGGAAGCAGTCAAGTGCAGCTAATCCAAGCCATGAAATGATGTGACATATTCTCTCATGACTATGATAAAATACCTTGAATATTAAACATAGCAACATAAGGAAGGAAAGATTTGTCTTACCTCAATTTCAGGGAACTTCAGTCCCCAGAAGGCACAGCAGCAGGAGCATAAGGCAGTGTCCCAAGAAGAGGCAGAGAGCTGAGGCTAAAACTAAAAGCAAGCCATGGCCTTCACAGGGCCACCCTCTAGTGANCTACTTCTGCCTGGTAGGCCTCAACCATTCCTTAACCTCCCTAAGCCATGCCAAGTGCAAGTGTTCAAACCAAGAATGTTGGAGTAATTTCANATTCAAAACACAATGCTTGAGACTCTTGGGCTCAGAGTCCTCAGATCTGAATACAAAGATACAAATTAATTAACCAAGCCACCTAGACCATACCTAGAGGTACTAGCTAAGACTGAGCCTGTAGCAAATCCACTAACTTCTCATAATTGCTGCTGTTGATTGCTATAAGATCTCAACAATCTGTCATCGTAAAGAATCAGAGACAGGTGGACTTAATTTACATTGTAATGTGAATAGACCTGAGGTGAAAGAGGTAAGTAATGATATTCCTACCCTCACCTGTTTCTCACCTTTTTTATTTCAGGAAATACAAGCATGCCTTCTAACTCCCACCACAGTCAACCATCACCTATGGACTTTTCTGCATATGTTGATGGCAAGCCCAAATTTCTAGAGAAGTAATGAACTCCTCTCCTGGTGTACTCAAAAAGTTTGATATCAGAATTAATGGAGTTGGTGATACAAGTGATATATTCTAAAAATAGTCTTGAGGAGAGTTCTCAATCCTGAGAGACAGGCACTCAATGCTCTTTAAAGATTTGCCCTTGAAAACAAGATGAGTGTGTGTGTGTGTGTGTGTGTGTGTGTGTGTATGTGTGTGTGTGTGTGTATGCCTTTGTTTCAGTCTTTTTCTGTTCCTGTGGATGTGTCTGTGTGTCTGTGTGTAGGTATGTATGGCCGTTTCCATATGTCTGTGTGTATATGTATCTGTGTCTCCTCTTGTGTGTATGTGTGTATGTATGAATGTGTACATGTGTGTGTTTGCATGTATGCATTTTTTCCAATGTTTATGTCCATGCCTTTGTCTCTGTGTATTTGTATTTGTATGCCTGAGTATGCATCTCCAGTTGTGTGTCCATGTGTTGTGTCTATGTGTACACTCTAAATGATTCTCCCATACCCTTTATCACCTTTATCCTTTAGTCTCACCCCCTTGACTCTGAAAGCACAGGTTAAAAGCAATGAGCAGTAAGACCTCTTCAAACCCTAATGTATTTCTTGTTACTAATACACTGAAGAACCTAACATTCTTTTCTTTTAGTAACAGTGAAAGTATAGTGATGGGTGATATTCTGTATGCTGTGAAAATGTATTGCTCTGNTTGGGTGATAAATAAAGCTGTGTAGCCAACAGTAGGGCAAAATAAGGTTACGTGGGACATTNTAACTACAGAGAGAAGAAAAAGAAAGGAGAGCTGAGCAGATGCTGCTAGCCACCACCAGNAGAAGATGTAAAGATACCGGTAAGCCACAAGCCATGTGGCAAAGTACAGATTCATAGAAATGGGTTAATTTAAGATGTAAGAGCTAGCTAATGGGAAGCCTGAGCCATTAGGCCATAAGTTTGTAAATGTTATAAGCCTCTGTGTGTTTACTTGGATCTGAGNGGCTTTGGGAGCCCAGGCAAGACACAGAAAAACCTTTTCTTACAATTGTATTGTAAGAAAAGTATTGTTTTACCAACCTTGTTTATTGTTTTTATGTTTATTTAGTCTCTTAATGTTTTTATTTGGGAGAAATGAAAAATAATGGTTACTTGGNACTGTATATGNAGCACGACTATCCACCATACCTGGCGGTTCTCAGACATAATTCATAAATACCTTCAAACTAACTGTGGACNGACTATTATCAAACAAGGAAGGGGAACACTATTTTGATGATATTTTTGTGTTCAAAAAATTGAGTATGCTTGCAATTCAAAGTCACATATTTTATAGATATTCAACAACTGTATGTGTTAAGCATAATTTTACATTTTTAGACAGAAGTTTTACCTTTTACTGTCTGTAAGTTTCTGCATTTTAGAATCCAGAAGCTTTTCATTGACCTTGTACTAATTTTATGTAACTGTCTCAGCAACATGCAGTACAACTTTATTTCACTACTTATAAAATTCCTGTCTTAAGGGACTGGAGAGATGGCTCAGTGGCTAAGACCACTGGCTGCTCTTCCAGAGGACCTGGGTTCAGTTCCCAGGACCCACATGGTGGCTCACACCAGTCTACTACTCCAGTGCCAGCCAATCTGATGCCCTCTTCTGGTATCCAGGCACTGCATGCACATGGTGTACCTCAATTAACATGCAGGTGAAACACACAGACACATAAAAAGATAAAGCAATAGATCTTCTTAAAGAATCCTGTCAAAAAGTTTTCAACTATGACTCAATGCAAAGCAGCTTATCAGAAATCAAGCCGGCTTTTCTTTTCTATTGAGAATATGAACAAATTTTTAAGAGTCTGCGTTTGTTTTTACCTAATGTTCTGGAACTATTTGTTTCCACTAGACTATTTATTTGTACAAACAGAGAAGCCATGGGGAAAATATGACTCACCAAACAATGAATTACATACTTTATTGTGATGTCTCTTGTTACTTAAAGTTAACAGGTTGTATTCAAATCCCAGCTCTGATATCTAAGGACAGCATCACTTATTAAGTTACTTATCTTCTATAACTTTCAACTTCCCTGTTTATCAAAACAGCAACATGAAGGCTGGAGACTATACTAAAAAGTACATGTACTGACACAAGTCAAAGCACTTACCATACTGCCTGGGAGGTAGACTCTCAATAGATACCTATTTATTCTATGCTTCTGCCCTTCTTTTTGTTTTGGTTTTTTCCCCCCAATGTTCTTGCTTGCCTGTGTAAAATAAAATATGGGTTAATTATGAATATATTTGTTCATAAGTATTATATAATGAATGAATATAATTATATCACATAGGTGATGTTTCAGATTACATGTGACATATATGAATACACTAGACCAGGGAGAAGGCTCAGCAGGTAAAGATCCTCTGCTAAGCCTGACACCCTGAGTTCTATCCCTGTGACCCACATAGTGGGTATAGAGAACAGACTCTTGCAAGTTGCCTCCTGGCCACACACACACACTCACAAACAATATAAAATATGTGAATACAAACAACATAAAATATATGAATACAGAAAAATAAAATAAAATGGATATGTTTCATAAAATTCAAAATTCTAACTGATATGTGTACATTGTATATATACAATGTTATATATTTGATACAGTGTTACATCAATATTTTGTCTCTTCCCTTGCATTGGCAGTGGTATAACCTGTTTCTTTAAATAGCTTACTACATGCTAAATAAAACATAACATTTCTTTACAAGGCANAAAATCTTGAAGAAAAATTAATGAAACCATCATTACTAAAAAGGTGCTTTAATTCTTTTTTCTGACCCCTGTGTTAGGTTACTGGGGCTACCATAACACCGAACTAAAAGTTTGACACCTCAAATTAGAGAAGATAATTGTTCCACAGTTTGGGGCACTAAAAACACANAGCCATCACCAAGGTTGGATTCTTTTCAATCTGTAAGAGACAATTGACTGAGGTCTCCCATCTTGGCTTGCGGAAAGCCATCCTCTCCTTTTGTCTTCACATCATCTTTCCTCTTTCTGTTTGTACCAGATGCACAGAATCTCCTAGTCCAAACTTTCTTTTCTTTATGAGGAAATGACACTTTGGATTAGTGTCCATCCTAACATCAGCTTTCACTTAATCACTTTCATTTCTAAGTGCAGACACATTCTAATGCATNTTTGGATAGAATTTCAACATAAATTTGGGAAGGTAAGTAATCAACCCATAACAAGTTCTCAGAGGACCCTGAAGACTCTTGTATCTCATTTGTCAGATGCTCTATCAACTCTTGATAGAACCATTCAAACCACACTCACACACCACCATGTCTTGGGGAACAACTTGATTCTCAGAGGTTAACTTCCTCAGCATATACATCTACAGATTTACCAATATCCCATTTCACTTATTTTTGCCAGCCCCAAAAGATTTTACTTCCTGTGGAAGATTCATCTTTCTCCTTGTTCATTACCCAATCTTTGGCTCTCTCCTGTGAAAGGGAGTCCAGGACATGCCCTGCTTATGTGTGGCATCTCTTCTCCTGGCCCCTTCTGACCTCCTCCACTTTATCTTGCACTGTAACATTATCTGATGATTCTCTCTACAGCAAAGCACCCAGACAGAGCTGTCTTCAATTATACCTGTGCTCCCTCTTCCAACCCACATCAGCTTTTCTGTGTTTTAAGAACGTCTGTCACAATTTCTCACCTGACACCTCATTCACAAAGATCACCAGTGACATTTCATGAGTAATATTAGTCAATTTTTCAGTGACTTCATCTTATAGGATCAACCAATGATATTTACTGACNTTGATGATTCTTTATCCCTATTTTCTCTAAGATTCATTTGTGAGTGTCTGTGTGTGTGCACACNCACACAATCNCATGTGCAGTCNAGCACACATGAACTATGAATGAGAAGCCAGAGGACAACCTCAGGTACTGTTACATCCNGACAGCATCCATTTGTTTGTGAGAGGAAGTTTGTCACTGGCCTGAAACTTGGCAAGTAAAGTGGTTTGGCTGGTGAGCAATTCCCAGTGTCAGCTTTCTCCTTTTCCCCAGCATTGACATCACAAGTGTACTAACATGACAGGCTTTTTAAAAAAACTGCTTTCTTGGAGGAAACTCTGATCCTCATGCTTCAGAAGCAAGCTTATAAACTGAGCTACTTCCTGAGCCCTACTTTAGAATTTTATTTATGTATTTATTTATTTTACATCCTGATCTCAGTTTCTCCTCACTCCTCTCCTAATATTCCATCCCCTCATCTCCCATCTGCCCCCCGCATCCATTCTGTTCAGAAAAGCACGGGCCTCCCATGGGTATCAACAAGACATGATATATCAAGTTGCAGTAGTCTAAGCACTCCCCCTTGTATTAAAGCTGGGCAAGGCAACCCAATATAAGGAATAGGGTCCCAAAAGCCAGCAAAATGTCAAAGATAGCCCCTACTCCCACTGTTAGGTTTCCCACAAGAAGACAAAGCTACACAACTGCTACATTTATGCNAAGGGCCTAGATCAGTCTCATGCAGGATCCCTGGTTGTCCGTCCAGACTCTGTCAGTTCCTGTGAACCCAGGTTAGTTGATTCTGTGATTTTTTGTGATTTTATTGACCCCTCTGACTCCTACAATTATTCCTTCCTCTCTTCAGCAGGATTTCCCAAGCTGAACCTAATATTTGGCTGTGGGCCTCTGCATCTGTTTCCATCAGTTGCTGGATGAAGCCTCTCTGATGACAATTGTATGAGGCACCAATCCTTGAGTATAGCAGAATATCATTAAGCAACATTACATTGACTTTTTTTTTCCCCAGTAGTGTTTGGTTCTACCCTAGGTCTCTGGGCTATCCAGCCTCTGGGTCCTGGCCCTCCAGGCAGTGTCAAGGGTGGGCTCACTCTTGTGGCTTGAGTCTCAAGCTGTACCAGTCATTGGTTGGCTACTCCCATAATCTCTGCACCATCCTTATCCTAGAATAAACCATAGGAGAACAGACTGTGGCTTGAAGGTTATGTGGCTGGGTTAGTGTCCCAATCCCTCCACATAACCCCTATCATCAGAAGTCTTAGCTAGGTTTATCCTTGGAGATTCCTGGGAGTTTCCCAATAGTCATAAATAACATAAAATATCTTGGTATAACTCTAACCAAGCAAATGAAAGACCTGTATGACAAGTCATTGAGGAAAGAAATTGTAGAAGATCTCAGAAGATGACAAGTTCTCCCATGCTCGTGGATCAGTAGGATTAACATAGTAAAAATGGCAATCTTACCAAAAGCAATCTACAGATTCAACACAATCCCCATTAAAATCCCAATACAATTCTTTACAAAACTTGAAAGAACAATACTCAACTACCTACAGAAAAACAAAAAACCCAGGATAGCTAAAACAATCCTGTACAAAAAAAGAACTCCTAGAGGTATCACCATCCCTGATCTCAAGCTCTACTACAGAGGTATAGTAATAAAAACGTATGGTATTGGCAAAAAACAGACAGGTAGATCAATGGCATTGAATTNAAAACATGGATATAAATCCACACCCCTGTAGATGCCTGGTTTTTACAAAGAAATCAAAGTTATACAAGGAAGAAATGAAATCATTTTCAACAAAAAGAGGCTGGTCTAACTGGATGTCAGCATGTAGAAGAGTGCAAATAGATGCATATTTATCACCCTGCACAAATCTCAAGTCCAAATTGATCAAAGACCTCAACATAAATCCAGATACACTGAACCCAATAGAAGAGAAAGTGGGAAATGACCTTGAACGCATTGGCACAGGAGGCAACTTTCTGAGTAGAACACCAATAGTGCAGGCACTAAGATCAACAGTTAATAAATGGGACCTCATGAAACTGTAAAGCTTCTGTAAGGCAAAGGACACCATCAATAAGACAAAACAGCAGCCTACAGAATGAGAAAATATCTTCACCAACCCCACATCTGACAGAGGGCTGATTTCCAAAATATATAAAGAACTCAAGAAACTAGACATAAAAAAAAACAAATAACCCAAATAACCCAATTAAAAAATGGGGTACAGATCTAAACAGAAGAATCTCAAATGGATGAAGAACACTTAAATGTTTAACATCCTTACCCATAAGGGAAATGCAAATTAGAATGACTCGGAGATTCCATCTTACATATGTCAGAATGGCTAAGATCAAAAACTCAAGTGACAGCTCATGCTGGAGAGGATGTGGAGCAAGGGGAACACTCCTCCGTTGTTGGTGGGAGTGCAAACTTGTACAACCACTGTGGAAATCAACATGGTGGTTTCTCAGAAAATTGATAATCAATCTACCTCAAGACTCAGCTATACTAATCTTGGGCATATACNCAAAAGATGCTCAATCATACCACAAGGACACTTGCTCAACTATGTTCATAGCAGCTTTATTCATAAAAGCCAGAACCTGGAAACAACCTAGATGTCTCTCAGCTAAGAATGGATAAAGCAAGTGTGGTACATTTACATGGTGGAGTACTACTCAGCTGTTAAAAACAATGGCATAGTGAAAATTGCAGGTAAATGGATGGAACTAGGAAAAAATAATCATGCTGAGTGAGGTAACTCAGACTCAGAAAGACAAACAGTGTGTACTCACTCATAAGTGGATATTAGCTGTAAAGTAAATGATAACCATGCTATAATTCCAGATCCAGAGAGGCTAGGTAAAAAAGGAGGACCCAAGGGGGGACACTTAGATATCCTTGGGAAGGGGAAATAGTAGNTACTTTGTAGGTGCTCTGGGGATGGGTGGAGATGTGAACATGGGGATTGGGTTTGGGGGATGGAGGGAGAAAGTACTAAAAGAGAAGACTGGAAGGAANAGGCATTTCTGGATAAGGTAGAAACCTGGTGCAAGATAAACTCCTACTTTAGAATTTGTGTTTATTCCCCATTCACCATTGTTGATAACTTGTGGTGCATAATGGCTTGAATACCAAAATCTGCACATAGACTTTACATAATCTAAACTGTTGATGTGTTCTGCAAGTATGATGTAGAGGATTCTCAAGACCAATTTGTTTTATTTTAACTGTTGTCATACCCAACATAGCATTAAGTTTATAACCTAAGCCACCAGGTATATGAGGAATTCTTCAGNATNCTGGAAGAGTTAATATTGGAGAAAAGGNAAATAATAGAAGAGAACAGAAATAAATTTAATTTCTTAAGAGATAGCAAATCCTACTCTAAAGATTTAGGTCTCAGAATTTCTGTGGTATAGGAAGGAGGAAAATTAACAAGGAACATAATCGTCTACTTTGAACTGATGACCAATAGATATAATTGCATATATACATACATATGTATACTTGTATGTATATGTTTGCATGGTTTTTTTTCATTATCTCACATTTCTTTATCTTTTTTATATTCAAGAATNATTTGCAAACTTATTTCTGACTATTCATCATTTATGTTATGAGCCAAAGAATAAGTAAAATAAAGAGATGAGAGTATTTATTGCCAATTCTCTCCTTGTGGGGAAGGGANGCACTTCCTGTGAGATGATGTCACCTTCCTTGCGAAGATCACAGCCTCTATCACCAAGTCTTGTCTGATTTAGTCACTACACCACTTCCTGCAGTTCTCCTCTCCTTGACATTTCAGGTTTTGGAGGAATTACCACCCTCCTTGGTACAAANCCAAGGACATTGTGCTGTTCAACATGATTCTCTTACGTACTCCTAACACCTCATAAATAGTCCTCTATTTAAATCCACTCAAATAATCCCAATTTGTAGTGCCATCTGTTTCTTGCTGTGACACTGATTGATATAGGAAGCCTTTGAAAGTTTTATAAATGCTAGGATTTTTTTCTTTAAAAATAAAATTAAATGCAAACACAAATTCATAATTCTCTATTTATTGACCTAACCAAGGTTATGAATTCACATGCACACAAAGGCTTTAGATAACATTTTGCAACTTTAAACAGAAAAACTGTTTTGTCCAGTTGATTTCAACAATGAAATTAATATCAAGTCCCAGATAGCATCAACTAACCTAAGAGTCATACAAAATACAGCTTCCTTCTTAGTGTCTGTTGGGTACACTATTGTTCCCAGGAAAAGCAAGAGATANGATGTAATTCTCCCAATTCTTTTGGTCTTGGCTGATGTTTTTGACCTTTCCAGCTACNGAAAGACTTCAGTCATAGTTGGAAAGTTCTTTCAATGTGGTTTTCTAAAGACCATTTAGAATCTTTTGACAATTGTAAATTTGATTCAATGGATTCTACTTTAATGAAAAAGTCANTCTTACTTTCCTCAGCTTCTGCTTTTAGAATACATATCCATCACNTGATATTGTCTCTTTTCATCCATGTGGCAGAGGTGATATTAATGGCAACACAATGTGAGAGCAGAGGCTTTAGGCTGATCTGGAGCAGGAAGAATGCAAGAAAGTGTTTTGAGACAGCATCAGTGTGGAGGGCGTCTTTGCCTTGCCACTCACTGTGATTGTGAAAGGGATGTGCTATTGTTCACACTGCTCCTTGGAGAAGAGAGGGCGCCTTAGTGTCATTACTAGATATGGTCTTTTCTCAAGTAGTGACAATAAATGCTAAGACAGCTAGCTAATGACNCATGCAGTGCTGGGCCTTATCCAGTGGCCAGCCTGAAGGAAAACTGTGAAGTGAATGTATTTTATTCTTTTCCATAACATTCTTGAAGATCTAAGAGATTCTTTTTTTAAATTCTACCTTGCAAAAAATACAATTTATTTTGGCCAAGTTGAAATAGAAATAATTTTTTATTTANTCTCATCCTTTGGATAACAGGTAGTAAAACATGATATATTGATCACGAATGCATNCATTGGTGTTTTACAAATGTTTTAAAGATAAACTTCCTCAATATACAGAGAACAAACACAAGTAGCACCCTAAAGAAATACAATTGTATAGAATAATACCTACTGCCAGCCTGTCACAATTTTTTTCATCAGAATATCTCTGTTTCTATGATCCTCTTAGAGATTAGAAAGCCATCCCTGTTATTGGTTATTTTGCTCTTTTGGGGGGCCACTTAGCTCCCAAATAAATCACACATGGAGGCTTATTCTTAATTATAAATGCCCAGCCTTAGCTTAACTTGTTTTTTTGCCAGCTTGTCCTAACTTATCTTGTCTATCTTTGGCCTCAGGGCTTTTTATTTTTCTCTATTGTATACCTTTTCTTTCCTTCTTACTCCATGGCTGGCTGTGTATCTTGGTGGCTGGGTGGCTAGCCCCTGAAGCCCTCCTCCCTCCTCTCTCGTTCCTTGTTCTTTCCTGCCAAATTTCTTCTATTTATTCTCTCTGCCTGTCAGCCCTGTATATCCTTTCTCCTGCCTAGNTATTGGCCACTGAGCTCATTATTATGATATTATTATCATGTGTTTTAAACACACACAGTAACACAGCTTCACAGAGTTAAACAAATGCAACATAAAAGAATGCAACACATATTTGAGTCATTAAACAAATGTTCCATAGAATAAACACCTTAAAATAATATTCTACAGCACATCTCTGGATTCCTCATCTACCCACCAATTTACCACACATCTCAAGTTAGTTTCAATAATATAATTAGAATATGTTTGAAACCAATAAGGGAAATTTAAACAAATTCCTTTACTAGAAATACAAATTATAAAATGAAAGCTGTACTCTAGATATTAGGAAAAACCATTTGCAATCTCTTTCCATCCAACATTAAGGAGGTTAGATAAATTCATTCTATCCTGTAATCTACAAAATTGAAGGCTGGGAAGCTTCTACCTCTTCCATAAGTATGCAAAGAAGTCAATGTANTTTATTTTATCTTAGTCAAAAGACCAAGATGCAATATAAGCCAGTATTCTAAATGGGAGCAATTAAGAACATCATTAATAATCATTAATAATTTATTAGTTAAATATGTGCTACAGATTGGATCCTATGTGCCAAAGGTCCAACGACCCATGGTTAAAGACTTGGTGATGTTGGTAGGTAGTGGAATCTTTANGAGCTGAGGCTTCATGGAGGTTCTGAAGACCAATGGTAGTGCATCCTTGGAAGGCATGGGGAGACCAGCCTCCTTTTCCCATTTTACTGTGCCATGAGCTCCCACTATGACATAGATGCTGATTCACAGAGCCCTTAAACAA
>LZPO01035740.1:6786-17412 GCA_001675575.1 Neotoma lepida | reverse complement strand
TGGCCAAAAATGAGATTTCCAGCCAAGTATGGTGGCACATTTTAATCCCAGCACTTGGGAGGCAGAAGCAGGCAGATCGTTGTGAGTTCAAGGCCAGCCTGGTCTANACAGTGTAGCAACTTCTAGGCTAGCTAGTGCTACCAGTGAAACCCTATCTCAAAAGAGAGAGAGAGATAGAGAAAGAGAGAAACAGAGAAAGAGAGAGAGAGAATATATGTTGTATTTTNGTTCTATTTTTTTGAGCAACCTCTGTACTATTTTTCATAATGTGCTATAAATTAATTTAGATTCACATTTTTTCAGTTTTAAAGGGTTTCCTTTTCTTCATATGCTTATCAACACTTATCTCTTGTTCCTATAATCACCATCTTAACAGATTAAAAGTGATNTCCTTGGGNTTTTCATTTTCATTTTTTGATTATTAATATGAGCATTTTATGTACTTGTTGGCAATTTCTAAGTCTTCTTTTGTTAATATATTAAAATTTTAAATATATAAATATGAATATATAAATTTAAATATATAAATTTATAAAATTTTGTTACTATATTATTATATGTGTTTACTAATTTTTAATAATAATGCATATGTGTTCTTTGCCTATTATTAATCAATATTTTTGCTACTAATTTGTTTGAGTTCCGTATTTTAGATATTGATTCCTTATTAGATACATGATTATCAATATGTGTTCTCCCATCATATAGATTGTTTCTTAATTCTCTTGACTGTTTCCTTTGTTGTGCATAAACTTCAGTCNGATATTGCATGAATGGAATTCCATCTGTCCATTTGTGTTTTGTTACCTGTATTTCGAGAGTCCTATCATGNAAATCTTTGCTCAGACCAGTGTCTAAAAGCTTAGGGGCAATATGTTTTANCAAAATCAAAGCTAAGACTGGCCACTCAGGGTAAAAGACATTTATCTATCCAATTGCCTTCATGAGGGNGACCTTCTGGTTCAACTGACCATCATCTGACAGCCCCCAGCTCTGGCACTAACCCATTGAATGATTTTGTCTNTCTTTGGNGTTAAAATTTCTGTTACTATATTATTATATTTGTTTATTAATTTAGGTGCTTGACAAAAGCATATTAAGTGCCTACTGTATGCCAAGTAACATGTTAAGAATTGGGGAAAGTATCATGAGCAGGCTGGGAAGAATACTTGGCCTCATAGGACTTACTCCTTAGTGGCAGAGCAAAATATTAATAGCTCTCTCAGGGCTTATATAATTTTTATACATACTATAAAAATACTATAACAATTTACTGTATAGTAATTTACTGTATAATAATACTATATATATATGTATATATAAGAAATTATACTTGACCTAGTCCAGCTGATCCTAGGAGTCTTGCCTAAGAAGTTATATTTGNGCTGGAAATTAAAACATATGTAGTCACCTATGTTTTTATTTACATGTATTCATTAACANACATGAAGTNGTTATTAAATATTCTATGCTAGTTACCAAACAGATTCATNCCNTAAATTCTTTTTAAACTTTTTATTTTTATTTTATGTCCATATATGAGTGCCTGAATGTATGTATGTGAGCTGTGTGTGTGCCTGGCACCCTCAAAGGCCAGAATATCCCCTAAAACTAGAGTTACAAGTGATTATAAGCTTCCCACAGTGGGTGTTGGGAACCAAACCCAGGTCCTCTGGAAGAGCAGCCAGTGCTCTTAACTGCTGAGCCATCTCTCCTAGATTTTTCCAACAGACTTTAATTTCTTTTTTTTTCAAATGAATGCTATTGCTGTCATTTTAGTGAAATGGACAATGAAGACAGTCATGGCATTCCAAAGGACACCACATACAAGAAAGTTGTTTTCAGAAAATACCTTGACAGTACTTTCACCAGACGTGATCCTCGGGGGGAGTATGAAGAGCATCTTGGTATTCTTGGTCCTGTTATCAGAGCTGAGGTGGATGATGTGATCCAAGTAAGTCATCACTTANACCCTCCAAATCTTCAGGGATTTGCCACAGCGCCCAAGGTGTGAAGGTGGAGGCATCAAAACTCTGTTTCGTTTGCTTCCCAGAATTAATAAATAANTGCATTTTCCCACCAAAGACTGCTTGGCTATTTGACAATGTTTGACTTTAAAAAAAAATCTTAGACTTTTTAACCCTGAAAATTGTTTAATCTCGAAGAGGTAGCACTGGTGTTTCTAGCTGAAGCCAGCCTGTCTTGANCTAGCCTGGGAAATGATTCAGCTGTGTTCCATGGCAGAAACAGTGGCAGCAAGAATAGTAATTTATAAATATGCCCCAGTGTTTTCTTAAGAGGCAATATGGTGAAATGAAAGGAAACTGCAAAGTAAAGATGTCTCTCTGCCCTTGTGGGGGGCCATCCTCCACCCCCCCATTTCCCCCGAGTACTCTTGAGTAGAAGCAGCAGGAAATATTAGATAGAAAAGATAGAGGGGAGAGAAAAAGATAGAAAATACAGGAGAGCCTCAGGAGGGCCTGGATCCTAATCCATCGGGCCCTGACTGTCTCTGCCCTAGGGTTTTTAAAGGAATGCCAAGGGGTGGAGCAAAAGACCTCCCCTCAGAACAGCCAAGTGCAGACCATCTCAAACACCCGTACTCAGGCCTGTGCTCCAGTCATCCTCTCCATGCAGACCTGCTGGGTAAAGCCACTAGGAAACCTAAAATGGGCTCCAACATGCCCTAAAAGGGTGAGCCACTTTAAGTATTTTACCAACCTTAGTCATTGATTGCTTTCAAAACCCTGTATCCAGTTCCCAGCCAATAGCTTGCTTTTATAACAGAGTTTATCTCCCCCAGCCTTCCTAATCTCTCACATATCAAACAAAGAAAACAATAATAACAATAAACAAACAAAACACAGGAAAAAAATGCCCCGCATCTAAAGGGTAGACTATGTCCAAAAACATAATCTTTTACCTGTGCAGGTATCTGCCAATTTGCCAGTGACCATTTGTTTCTTTTGAAAAGGCACACGGGGGTGGGGAAATGGCTCAGTGGGAAAAGAGTAACCATTTAGCACGTGATATGCAAGATCCTGACCTTGAACTCCAACACAGCAAAACCAATCAATCCAGCATAGAAGGCAATAGAAATCTGGGTTAGTCAGCTCTGTTGCTGTGATAAAGCATCTGAGAGAACAGCCCAAAGGAGGAAAAACTTCCTTTAGCCCAGGATTTCATCAATGGTTGCTTGGCTTCTTCACTTTGGGTCCTGCATTAAATCAAGTAATATACATAAATTAATTTGCAATTATAAGCACCCAGTACACCTTAACTCTGATATCATAACTGCCTGTCACAGCCTATAGTGCTGACAGGTTTTGGTTTGTATGTTAATACATTTGTGGGTCACTCTTTTTTTTTCCCCTAGGTTCGCTTTAAAAATTTAGCATCCAGACCATATTCTCTTCATGCCCACGGACTTTCCTATGAAAAGTCCTCTGAGGGAAAGACTTATGACGATGACTCTCCTGAATGGTTTCAAGAAGACAATGCTGTCCAGCCCAATAGCAGTTATACGTATGTATGGCATG
Organism: Neotoma lepida; assembly: GCA_001675575.1. NCBI lineage: Eukaryota > Metazoa > Chordata > Mammalia > Rodentia > Cricetidae > Neotoma > Neotoma lepida. The sequence goes on along the minus strand of LZPO01035740.1, from coordinate 13,873 downwards.
CCACTGAGCGCTCAGGGCCAGAGAACCCTGGCTCTGCCTGCCGAGCTTGGGCCTACTACTCTGCAGTCAATGTGGTAGGTTTCAAGTTCTAATCTCTGCCCTCACCACATAGCCACAGTTCATCGTTTCCTGTTAAACGCCTCTCCTACAGGCTGGTGGGTGGTGATGCACACCTTTGATCCCAGTACTCGGGAGGCAGAGGCAGACAGATCTCTATGAGGCCAGCCTGGTGTATAGAGTGAGTTCCAGGACAGCTAAGGCTATGTAGAGCCTTGTCTCAAAAAAAAAAAGAGAGAGAGAGAGAGAAGAAAAGAAAAAGAAAAAAAAAAGCCTCCTGTGCTTTTCATGGGACATGTGACAGGGCTGTCATTCACAGCATGGTTGCNATAGCCAAAGATTCTCCACACAGTTCATCAGATGTGGCACAGAGAAAAGTGTTCATTCAATGGGCATCATGGGGATTACATAAGTGTGCTTACAAAGAACTGTGCTTGTTTGCAATTTAAAAGTAGTATAGTCTTAGGCCAGGCTTTATGGGACTCCAGGAGGTGGGGAGGGCACAAGGGAAGGATTGAGCCAACAGTGTGGGCACAGATCACATGCTGGGGTTGGGAGTTTAAGGAGGAAATTTTTTNCCTGCTCCACTTAGGCCATGGAGAGATTAAATTTGTTACTTAATGCGTAGCCTTTGCTAATAAAGAACAACATGATAAGAAGTCAGCCCTGCTCTAAGTTAAATAAGGACACAGGGAGGAGGTTGTGGTGTTCCCAGAGGAATAATCCAGGTACATTCCATTCTGTCCTCCTCCCACAGGAAGGTAGGAACAATTAGTTTCTCTGGGCAAACTAGCAATTGTGTTCATCATGACAAGCTGTGCCTACCCCCTGTCTTCTTGGCTGACCTTAGGCACCCAGGAAACCCAGAANNAAGCCAGCATCCATGCAGTCCCCANTGGACATTCAGCTGCCTTCTTTCCCCTTGACCTTCAGACAGAGAAGCCTTTGTACAGTGAGACACCCAAACACNGGTGGCTGAGGACTCTACCGGTTGACAGCCAACAAAACACAAAGCCCTCTCCCAGCCCTCCACCAAGCAAAGGGCAGCTTGGGTTCAGANTTGCCCTCAAAGTTTTCTTTGCTAGTGCAAGGTATCTAGACAGTTTCCTAGGGTTCCTCTTTGTCCCTGGACAAGTGGTTTAGGCTGATTTCTACCAGCATCAGGGGTGCCAGAGATCTCCGACACCTTTTGAAAGCAGGTAGGGGTGGGTCAAGGTCATCACAGGCCTAGTTCATGCGAAAGGCCTCTCAAGTAACAAGGGAACAGAGCCCATATCAAGGGCAGAGGGGTCACCGGGGAGCTTCCTGAACTCAGTGCTACAAGAAATACCATGCTAGTCTCTGGCCATCTAGGACCCCCTGAACACTGGTGGTACTCTTGGGGAAATGCACCCAGACAGGGAATATCCGGGCCTGCCATGCAGGTACAGGTATCTTGTGCTTACTTCCCTGCATCCCTTGGGGATCAGACACCCAGACACGGCCCAGCATAGTCTGAGTTAGCTTCATGGACAAGGGTGAAAGGAACAAGACCTGGCTACCCAGCCCTGTGCCACCCTGTCATGGAGGATGCAGATCCCTACTGTACCCCACACCCACCCAGCTGGCCCTCTGGCTCTCAAAATTCTTTTTGAAGAGTATTTATAAGCTTTTATATGCCGTTCACTGAAAATTCAAAAATTCCCTCATTCATCATTCTACAATATATATGTTGTTCAAAACAATATGCTTCATGTAGTAAATACACATGTGTATTTCAGTGGAGAGAGAGAAAGAGNGAGAGAGACCTTCATTTTGGGGGTAGTAGAAAGTACAGACTCGGTTTCTTACTTATTTGTTGATGGTGTTGTTCAGTGCATTTTTCAAAGCTGAGCACCAAACCCAGGGCCTCCTATGTGCTCACAGATCCTCTCCCATTGACACCCACTCCTCCCCAAACACATGTGCTTCTTGGCTTGGGTGTAAATACCCATCTGTCACTACAGGGGCACTAGGAAAATGGTTTGCCCTTCCTTAACTTCAGATAAGATAGGAGCTGTGCATGCGGCAAAGATCTGTAATTCCAGCAGCTCAGGAGGCTGTAGGATTGGCTCAGAGTGTTTTCAAGGATGGTCTGAATTTAGTGATTTAGTGAGATCCTGTCTTTAAAAAAATAAAGAGGCTTGGGATGGAAATCAATTCACTTCCCAATACCAAAACAGAGAGGGAGANAAAGAAGGGGGTGTGGGGAGATTGGTAGACACGAGTTCAATGAATGTATTGCCATTTGAAATAGTTGTCAAGATTAAATGAGCTACTATAGTCAAAGCCTTTAATACAGTATAGATGCTCAATAAATGGTATCCATTTGGTTGTCAATTTTGTTCTTATTACTCAGATAAAGGATAACTATCTAGGCTTATTCATTACTGATCTTCAAGTTTGGAGCCTCTTAAATAAGATTTCCTCTTGTGTAAGAACCATGATTGTCAGAAGAGGGAAAAAAAAATCCTGATGAAAGGGAAGTGTTTGCAGTTTGCTCTTCTTGTCTTTCAGGAGAGAGACATCCACTCAGGCTTGATTGGCCCCCTTCTGATCTGCCGGAAAGGAACACTTCACCCAGAGAGCAACCTGCCTGTGGACATGAGAGAATTTGTCTTACTCTTTATGGTCTTCGATGAAAAGAAGAGCTGGTACTATGAGAAGTCCAAAAGGTCATGGAGAATCGAATCTCCAGAAGTGAAAAATTCCCACGAGTTTTANGGTATTTTTTCTCTGACTTNGATCTGCTCTCTGATTCAACCTCATCAGGTCACATGATTCCTGCCCTGAGGTCTTCACAAGATTAAACCTTAGGTGTTCCAGAGGAGTGGGGTGCATCAGTTAAGCCTGGCTCCTCAGCATCCTAGAGAGAGTATCTGGCCCATAGGAAACCCCCTAAAAAGTGTAGAGNGACTGCAGGATAGTNNACACTAGCTGCTACCAGACAACCTAAAACTGATCAACAATAAAATGGCCATCGTGCTCCAGATGGCAANGTACATAGGAGTGGGCATGGTATCACTCTGCTCTTTAAGACACAAATGGCCCTGTTTCACGTTGTCTAAAACAATTAGTAGTCACATTAAGAAATGATCATCAATATGTCTCTTCTGAAATCAGAGTGGCTATAGCAGTTCCTGTAGCTGGAAGTTTTTCAGGTCCTGCTCGGCCCTGCAGTCAGGATGAATCTCTCCCACCTGCGACCTGCAGCCACTCAGTCCCAAGTAAACACACAGAGGCTTATATTATTTACACACTGTATGGCCTAATGGCTCAGGCCCCATGTTGGGTGCCAATGTAGGTGGAAATTTCTCAGTCTCACCAGGCCCTGCAGTCCCCCAGCCCTGCGGTCCCATCTATATATTGCCATGTGTCTGTGGCGTTACCAATCTGCTGGCATCTTGTTTCTTGGGCGGCAGGCTGGCATCTCCTCGACCTCCTTTTTTCTCCTCTCTCTCCAGTTTGAATGTACCACCTAACCTTATTCTTCCTCACCAATGGCCAAACAGCTTTATTTATTGACCAATCAGAGCAACACATATTCACAGCATACAGAAAGTTCCATCTCCTGGCATCCACAGGCAGCATCTATACCAAGTGGCATGAGAATTAAAGGAACTAGGAATCTAAACAGCCAGGCTACAGGATACTGGCAAGAGAGGCTACACTTAGGAGGTCACACTGGGGAAAGTATCTCCATTCAGAAGTCCTTTGAGGAATGTGGCCTGTAAAATGGCAAATAAATTACAAAACAGTCTTATAAAAAGGCAAAATGAAGGGTTTATTGCCAGCCAAGACAACAACAGTTAGAAATCAGAAGAAAACAAAGACTCATGAGTGGTAAGATGGCTCAGAAAGTAAGAGCATTTGCTTCCGGTCCCAAGGACCACTCCCACAAACTTGCATGGTGGAAGGAAAGAACAGATTCCCACAAAGTGTCCTCCAACCTCCACATATAGACCATAGGCAGGTGTGTGTGTGTGTGTGTGTGTGTGTGTGTGTGTGTGTGTGCGCGCGCGTGCGCGCGCGCACGCACATACAAAGTAAAAATAAATTTAAAAATAAATGAGAAACAACTATGTTTCAAACAACATGGTTTGAAAATGAAGGTCATTGTTCTGAAGCTTCTGATTAGTGAGGACCTGTGCTTTAGGTAATGAGTCTGTCAGAGTCCTGGGGGAGGAGAAAGGTGCACGGGCCTGAAATCACAACACTCTAAAGGCTGAGGTAGGAGGGCTAAAAGGTGGGGCTAAAAGGTCTGAGCTATACACTGAGACCTTGTCTCAAAGAATAAATAATAAATAAATAAACAAATAATATAGGTCAAGGTATTTTTATAGCATGCTATTAGATGGCACCTCTAGCCAGCCATCAAGGCTAGGTAGATATAGCCTCCCTCTATCATTGACATGCACAAGGCACACTTCTTATATAAGTGGCCTTACTTCTAGGAGAAGTTCAATAAGGTCACCTGTAAATACATTGAGATACAAGTAGGCAAATAATGATTTACAATTTGTTCTAAAATCCCACCCACTAATAATGGAATCTTCTTTTCATAAAAGTATTTAAAGATTAAAAAAAAATTCAAATATAAAAAAAATTCTGTTAAATAGAGTTCAGTTGACTCAGATAACTATTAGGCAGACTGCAAATAGAGCTCCTCTTTCCCCTCCCCTCCCCTCCCCTCCCTTATCTTCTCCCATCTCTAGGCCTCTCAGCCCTGAACTTTGCTTGAATGAGCAGGAAGGACACCCTTTGGGAATCCCCTCAGTCTAGTAAGACAGCACAGGCTGCAGAATCAGATGGGCTGTCTCTTGGCCATGCCCTTTGCTTGAGGAGCATCCTCTAGGAAATGCTCTCTGATTTCCTCAAAAAGCCAAACATATTTATTATAGCTCCAGTCCTAAACACATTGCTGTCTAATTCTTGGCCATTTGGTGATCCCAATATGTAGTATTTATCAGGGTATGTGACAAGCAGACCTCTGCAGTTCCCCAGGCCCTAGCTTAGTGCCTGGCTTTTGTAGCATGTGCTCAGANGATATATGAAATACTGAATAAATGAGAAAATCCTCTTATTCATCTCCATCTATCAAATGGCCATTGAGCATCTCTGTTGAAAGTCTTCACTCTCACATCCTGGTGCAGCCACTGAACAATGCTGACATAATGATCACTCCCGATGCCCTTCACTCTTACGACATCTAATTCTTTAACAGAAACTGAAGCACAGGGGTGAGAGTATGTGTTCAAGTATGTAGGCAGGCATTCCCATACTTGATATGATCTGACAAGTGCCAAAATAATTTCAACTCCTCCCCCTCCAAAAGTTTTCTTGACTGGCTTCTGAAATCCTACAGCAGTCCCTTGAAGGAGAAGAGAATTCTTCCCTTGCTTCTGTTCAAGTTAAGTATTTGGTAGCACCAAGCTTTATCATTAAACACACACACACACACACACACACATACATGCGCGCGTGCGCGCAGTGGCATTATACCCAAGGATAAGACAAGAAGACCTTGAGTTCAAGGTCACCTTGAGCTAAAGAGAGAGTTCCAGGCTGGCCTGGGGTATATACCAAGACCTCATCTAAAACAAGCAAAATTCACCTATTTCACTAAAGGGACGGTAGATACAGCGTGGCAAGCTTAGACTCTACCTGAGATGTGAGTAAGGGAGAGTATGACACACTGCTACTTGTTATTTACTCTCACCCTAGGGGTTTGCTTTATCTGTCCTTTTCCATTTTTCAGCAGCAAAGGGACATTTATACTATCAATGTGAAGGGCAAAGGGGCAAAGCCTTAAGCAGGAGAGGGGCAAAATCTGTAGGAAAGAGAGAAAAAGTGTTCTAAAATGGAGCTCACCCACACTTTGGTAGATGTTTGTGAAGTAGCCTAAGGATTTGGAAGTTCTAATTCAGCCTTGTATTGGTTCTATGAAAACATGAAGGGCCCTTTCCCTACTTCGGTAGGCCTAGGAATGCCCAGTAATGAGGAAGATGGGTGGTGAGTGGGTGGCTTACCTGTCTCCTCCTTGTGCATGCAAGTTTTTAATTGATTACAGCTCTCTTTCCTTTCAGCCATTAATGGGATGATCTACAACCTGCCTGGCCTGAGGATGTACGAGCAAGAGTGGGTGAGGCTCCACCTGCTGAACATGGGCAGCTCCCAAGACATTCATGTGGTTCACTTCCACGGCCAGACCCTGCTGGATAATAGCACCAAACAGCACCAGTTAGGGGTCTGGCCCCTTCTGCCTGGTAAAGATCTGGGCAAATGGAAGAGGTCCCTGCTAAGAAATAGCAGGACAGGGCACCTGTAACTTCCTCTCCTTGTCTCCTTGAACATCTACTATTGAAGGGAAGTTTCTCATCTAGATGCCAAGGCAAAGCTTTGTTTTTATACTAAATACATACAGAGCACAAACCAGATTTCCTATGAGCTGTGTATAGGCACCTCGTAAGACAGATTTGTGACCCCATTTGGGTCTTCAGAGATTCTGTGCCTCATGCAGTTTCTCNTGGGCATCTGTGTGTCATAGGAATCAGATCTCAGTACATGACAAATATCTCACCAAAGCACAAAGAAAGAAACTATTGCTGTTGGGATTAGGAACTTAAACTGGGCTCTTCTGGATTCTTGAATTNCACTTCTGAAATCTTCATCCTAACCTTTTTGAGTAAGTAATTCTGGGAATCATGATCTTGAACTGATTCACAACTCTGTTTGGAAAGTAAGATCCTTTTAATGACTGTAAAAGCTAAAAGAGGTTATTTAGAGCTTTTCACATGACAGTGTGACCATTAATGTAGATCTAAACCGATGGGAAGCATCAGGAAAGAGTTTTGTTCTGTCACTCAGTTGTTTGTAGGGAAATCTGTTAGTGAATGGAGTTATGAGGGCGAGATGCCACGGATGAACCCAGGACTCTCTTAGTGAATGGAGTTATGAGGGCGAGATGCCACAAACGAACCCAAGACTCTGTTAGTGAATGGAGTTATGAGGG
>LZPO01035739.1:15939-27816 GCA_001675575.1 Neotoma lepida | reverse complement strand
ATACTAATACTACTTAAAAACGACATAGTAGGAATCTTCCTTCTTTGAAACAGTCTACTACTTGATGGAAGAATGACTGTCATGGTTACCGGAGGGAGTGTTATATATTATTTAATGGATACCAAAAGTGCGTCTTCTCAATTACAATTCACAGTAAGTTTGTACGGACAGGGACTGATGTCTTTGACTGTGGTTCTTGGGAAGTATTGGGGACATATGGGTGATAATCCAAGGCTTGAAAAGTTGTGTGATGTGTGGAGCNGATATACNTCTTGGCCCATTTCAGACAATGAAAAGACTGTCTTCCCACTTCACCTATGGTTCTGTGTTTCTGCCAATGCTCTAGAATATCCCTCAGCTCATCTCTAGGGAAGTCTAAAAGTGCCCATGTCTTAACAACCTAGGGACAATTATCGCCAAAGTGAAGTAGGCGTCAGTGAATCAGTGACCCAGTCTTCTTAGCCCTCATTGGGTGACTTCCAAGTTGTGGTCTGCAGAGAGTATGCCCCAGAGAGTTCTCAGTGGGATCGAGTCCAGTCCTCCACAGTTAGCCAGCTATTTAATTTCCCACTTTTTGGCTTTCCCTTTCTTCCTTTCTTTGTCTCTTTTCCCTCAATCTCTCCAATTTGATTTATGGAGATTAGTACAAATAAACAAGCTTTATGTGGTGGTGTGCTGGAACAGGCTTGGATCAGTTCATGAGAGCCAATCATCAAAATTTCAGGAATTTTGTTAGTTGGTACAACATCAATACCTTGAAATTGGCATATTGTATTTACACCCTGGAAATTTACGAACACTAATAATTAGGGCTTTTAAGAAAGTCCTAGCTTTTAAGGAGAGCTAGTACTTATGTATTTACTAGCANACTCCTGTCTTTGTCCAAGCCCTTTTCTAGAGTTTGCAAATTAAGACTGTCAGGAGCAAGTGGAGACATTTCCCAGGAGAGAATTAGAAGTTTCCAGGGTTATTACAAACATTTCTTCATGGGCTAAAGATTAATGATTCTAAGTGCAGTGAGCCGTAGAAGACTGTTGGCTCTTAGATTTGGAATTAAGTGAGCAGGAAGGTAAATTAAAAGAAAGAGGTGCTAGGAGTTCATTCCACTAGAGCATCATTCGAGAAGAAAACACAAGAAAACATTTATGACCTTGAGTTACAAAAAGACTTGTTAGATAGAACACAGAAAACAAAGCACCAGAAAAGGGGAAAAAAAGATTGTAAAACAAATTAGATTATTTAAAACATAACAATACAACAAAATGAAACCTTTACTTTTTAGAAGATCCTAAGAAAATGAAAAAGGAAGGCCCTAAAGTGGGAGAAAATAGTAGTGAAATATATATCTCATGAAGTACTTATATTCACCACACACGGAGACCACTGATGAGTCCAAAACAAGAATAACACAATGAAAAGTGAGCCAAACATTTCAGCAGACACTTCCTGAAAGAAGACAAATGGAGGAGAAAGAAGCTAACAAAGACACATTCAAAATCATCAGTCATCAGGGAAATGCAAATCAAAACCACACAGAGCTACTGTTAGAGACTCAGAATAACATGAACAAGATTAACAAGACTGGAATATGGTGGTACATGCAGGATTGTGAGCTGGAGGATAGCCTGGGATAATAGTAAAACTGTCTCAAAACAAACAACCCCAAATAAATGTGTAAATGAATACACAAATACTGATCATACAGTCACGTCAAGTGTTGGCGAGAATTGTATACAGCTTGTACTCTCATATGCTGCTAATTTGAGTACACAAAGGTTCAGTCACATTGTAAAGAAGNGGTTTGGCAGCTTCTCATAAAACTCGGCATATTATGTACTTACCACTCCCAATATTTACCCTAAAGACAGGAAAACATTTGTAGACAATACTGTACATGAATGTTCACAGCAGTTTTATTCATAATCCAGATGTCTTCCAACCAGTGAATGAACAGGCAAACTTCAACACACACATATAATTGAACTCTGCTCAGCAATAAGAAGGAACAAACCCTCCTCTTCCATACAACACATGCACAAACTATATGGCTGGATCTCAAAAGTAAGGAAATGTATCCATGTCCCACATTTACAGTATGATAACACCAAAAATTTATAATGTNATGTAATATTCCACTAAAAAATAACACCAATCCAACTACAGGAAACCGGAGGGAAAACACCAAATGGTAACTGCTAAGGTCACAAAGCTGTAACTGTTAAGGATCTGTCGTGAAATAAAGGAAACGAGTCACAGTGACTTCAATGCATCATGGAATCTTGGGTTGGAATAGAAAAGCAGATCAATGGGGAAACTGATGAGAATTGAATATGGTCTGTAGTATTGTATGGTCCATAGTATTGCAGCAGAGTCAGTTCACAATTTTGATCATGATACTATTGTTATTTAAGATGTTAGCATTAGGGGAGAGTACTAGAAGGGTATGTAGGAATTCTCTGTACTATTTTCAACAAACCTNAATTGTTTAAAAAAAGTTCTAAGACTGGAATTTTTGTAGGAAATTATAACTTAATTAAGCTGATTGGAAATTAGTATGCCAGTGTTTCTCAAACTGACCCAGAGAACCTGATGGTTCTCCAAAGAACCTAAGGTAAGGAAATGATATAGCCTGGATGCTCCATCTTCATTTACCTCCTATCCATTATCCATGATGCTTTGCTTATGTTCCATTCCAACATTTTAGCTATACATGCACTCATGTACTGTATTGCTCATGGTTTCATTACAAAGAGGGAATACTAACCTAACTAATAATAGCTCTTAAAATTTCCATAGTATTATATTCCAAAATATTCCAGTTTGGTCTACCTTTCAGAAAACTTTGGTTTTTGAGGCCAGTAAATACACAGCACATACTGTCTGTGTGGTGAGAGGGAACTACTACCTTGGATGTTGGATTATACTAAACTAGTCACTGAAAATTGAAAAGTTGTCTCAACCAGGAATTGTATCATAAACTTTGCAGAAACGTACTTGTAGAAGTGAGTTACTGTTAAGTGGTGAGATTGCCTTAAAAAAAAAAAAGCCATACTGGCCACTGCAGCAACATTTTTACACTCTAGCTAATAACAATGCCTCCTTCTCAATTTGACATCACTATTTGGGGTTTGCCAGAAGAAAACCCACTCTTATTAAATTACTTAACTCAATGGTGAAATGATTCAGCTGACTCTGAATTCTCTACTAGTTTGGATGATAGGGTGGGGAAAAAGACAATTTAATAAGACAAACTGATTATTAACACTGTGAACAATTTTCCCAGTAGACTACGTTGTTAGCAAGAAAGGAATTTTATTTTGGATTTCTTTATGCCTAAAACACCCTGAGAAATATTCAAGCATGCTGGTTAGTTTTTTTGTCAACTTGACCCAAGTTAGAGTCAACTGGGAAGAAGGAACCTCAGGAAAAGTGGATTGAGGAAGTGCCTCCTCAGATTGGCCTTTAGGCAAGTGTGTAGGGCAATTTTCCTGATTAATGATTGATGTGGGAAGGCCCGCCCACTGTGGGTATTTCCAACTCCTGGATAGATGTTCTTGGGTTGTGTAAGAATTGTATAAGGTTGTATAAGCAACCTATGAGGCACAAGAGTCAACAGTGGTCTTCCATGGCTTCTCTTCAGCTCCTGCCTTGATTTTCTGCTGTGACTTCCTTTAGTGATACACTATGACCTGGGATGTGAAAGCCGAATAAACCTTTTCCTCCCCAAGTTGCTTCTGGTCAAGGTATTTATTGCAGCAATAGAGAGCAAAACCAGAAAGGACAATAAGTAACAGGCTTCCCCCTCGCCCCTCCCCCACCAGTGCTGTGGATCAGACCTGGGGCNTACAAGCTAGGCAGACACTCTCCCATTGGGAGCTGAATTTCTTGTCCCAACAGGGAACTTTTGGTGTCACCAATCACTAATGTGACAGTATTTGGTGATGAAGTCTTTAGGAAGTGATTAGATCATAATGGAGAATCACTTAATGGGACTAGTGTTATTATAAAAATGAAAAAATGGATGAGTTCTAATTATGGAGGGTGAGGGAGAGAAATACAGAAGAAAGAAAGAAAGAAAAAAAGAAAAGAAAAAGAAGAGGGTAAAATGACTATAAGAATGTCTGAAAAAGTCATAAGGAATCACACTATTAACTATATACTTGAAAGTACTTTATATATATATATATAAGTTTGTGTTTAAATGTACATATATAATTTAAATAAAATGTTTCCATATGGGCTGATGATATTCCTGCCAAGGGCCAAAGACAACCTAACAAAAACCTCAACACCAGTCATGAGAAGCCTTCTTTTGAGTTATTGGTCAAGGTTGTACATGAGACTCCCAAACCATTACAGGCTATTACTATTTCCCTTGGTTGCCCTTCCCCATTAAAGGTGGAAGGTAATTCCCTATTGCTGAAGACACCATGCACTTCAGAAACAAGGCCTAGAAGCCCCTGAGTTAGAACTGACCTGAATGTTACCTCCCTGAGGACTAGCTTTCATGGGACCAGAAGGCACCATGCAAGCTTCCAAAGGAGGGAAGCAACCAACAGTTTTACCCAGCTGTGATGTCCATGAACTACATCAATGACNAGCATGACTCAATAACCCTAAGGGTGCATTAGTGGTATGCACACCTTGGTGATAACCAATAGCTCTTTAGTTGGACTTTAGATCTGCTCACCAAGAGGGAAACCATGCCTGGTGCTGGAAACCATGCTGACTAATTAGCCAGGGCCAGTGAAGTCATGGACCTTAGAGGAGAATCTACAACTGGCACTTTACTAAACCAGCATTATCCCTAATTATTCTAACTATTTGTCCTTAAACCCACAGATAAGTATAGTCTTCACCCCTCACCAAGAAAATATCTCTTCGCAACAGATGAAGACTATTACAGAAAACNTTAACCAATCAAAACGCACTTGTGGAACCCAGTCCCATTGGATACATCTACAACACATCCACAACTAAGGCTCAGGGATTATTTCTGAAGAGGCGGTGGAAAGATCATAAAAGCCAGAGAATCAGGGAATTTGCTATGAGACTGTGTTTCCTAGTAATGTCAGAAGCTACATCAATAAAGTCTCACCAACATCACTGCCTGAACACGAGCTGAACAAGGACAAGAGACAAGCCAAAGTAGACTGGGAAAGCTCAGGAGGCCTCAACCCCACATGAAGAACTACAGTAAACTAAGAAATGCTGAGTGTTGGAGAGATAATCTTCCCTAGCGAAGAGCACACCACTTGGTTATCTAATACCAAGTGGTCAGCCCTGAAAACATACATACAAGTAACATTATATGCTCTTTGCCAGTTGTATTTATGTATTTAGGACTATATTTGTATATATAAATACATATATGTGTGTAAAAGCAATTAGTGAAAAAAGGAGGCCATGAATTTGAATGAAAACAAGGAAAGATATATGGGAGAGTTAGGGAGGAAAGGAAAGGACGAAATGATGGAATTATATTATAATCTAAAAATAAATCATTAAAAGACAACTTTCAATGCTAAAGAAAAATGCCCTAGAAGCTGCCTTGCTCGCTCTACCACATGAGGACACATCCTTTATGCTCCAGAAAGCCCTCAGCAGACAGAATTGATGGTGCCTTAATCTNGAACTTGCCAGCTTCCACAAGAAGAACCAATGAAGAACTGGATTTTCTGTTATTTATAAGTCGTCGATCTAAGCTATTCTGTTCCCAGGACATGAGCAGACTAAGCCACATGGCGAGCCTTTCTGCACATTTCTGTCATGACTAACACCTTCTCTATTGGGGCTGTTGGGACTCTCTGTGTGATGTTATTTGTCACAGAGAAGTCCTTTAAATCTCAGGCATTAATTATCTCCTTCCAATTCTTTACAAGATGAATTTTGGAGATTATTTCCCCAAGCATAAAGTAAAGGAACTAGTTTTTTATGATACCTTGTCCCACGATGTCTTCTTCATTTTATCTGTGAGAAGCTGAGGCCCACTGACTTGATACTCCCAAGGGGAGGGAACATGTTGGAACTGTGGCAGGAGACGNAGCTTTCCTTATAGTTCTACAGCAGTTGATTTTACAGCTCTGCCTAGAGCAATGTGAGAATCATCTTCCACTGTCCTCAGTTAGCCATCCAACTATTTTTCCCTCTTGTTGTTGAGACTAACCAATAGAGGATGAAATATGGCTATTCTCGAAGTATGAATTCAATGGATTGGAAGTAGAGAATGCAATTTCTTATCCATCAATTCTCCCTGGTTTCATTTTCCTTTAAGAAATGTCAAATCACCTCCAGGGTCTCTGAAATAATCTGCTCTTGCTCCCACCATGGAGCTTCTCTGGGATCTTGGGATATTCACTGTTATTTGATGACTTTTTGGCAGGTGACTTATTTATGAGTCCCCAAGGAACAGGCTCTTCTCATGAGTTACTGATCTGAAGAATAAGAAAGAGTTTCACTGTTTGTTTGTTTGTTTGCTTTTAGTTTTTGGAATGCTATGTTCTTTGTTTGGGGGGGGATACACTAATGCTGTCAGTTAATGAGGTGATGACTAACTCAAAGCCAGTTTTTCAAAACTGCAAAGAATTAAAAAAAATCTATGCCTTTATCAATGGGAACAGATACAAGGGAACTGAGAGCAATGTTTTAGCAGGGCTGGGAAGGCATCTCCAAGTCCTACCAACTATGTGTAGGATGCTTCTGTCCTGCCCTGTCTCGGGTGGGTGGATGGCTTGGCCACTGTGGGCTGGCTCCAGTTCTTGCTCAGCTGTTTGGTTCCTCTGCTGGGCTCTCCACTCCTTTTGTCACTTGCTCCAAAGGCTGACATCTCGAACATCCAGCAAGAGGAAGAACAATTCAGAGCTTACAAAACTTACTTCATTTTTCCCTTGTTGTCCTGGAGGGCCCCAGAGATGTTATCCTGGATAAGGGAAAGGAAGGGAAGAAAGAACTTCCCTTGGAGAATTTCTTGCTGTTTGCAAGGTGTTTCAGCAGGGGCCTTGCATGGATCCCTACTTAGGTTTGACAATGGTCACTCTAAATAGATGGCATCAGCAAGCACTGTCTGTCATAGAAATGGAGACCATGAAACCTTCTGAGCTGATGTCATTTGCGNAGACACCAATCATCAGGAAGTGAACTCAAACATACTGTGACTCCTATCATCATAACATTCTTCCTCCTTAACTTCCTCTTCTCCTCTCAAAAGCTCTGCTAGAAGCAGTTCCAGAGCAAGGCCATCAAGGAGAAAGAAAACAAATCCTGTTTAGTGTTTTCTCACTTTGGGTTTGCTGCTTGTGTGTGTGTGTGTGTGTGTGTGTGTGTGTGTGTGTGTGTGTACACGCGCGCGCCATCCTAGATAGTGGAATGAGGGTAGCCAATGTTCTCTCTTTGGGTTGATTTTTTTTAGATCGTATTATTCTCACTCAAACCATTACTCTTTGCATTCAGTGCCATAGAGTTGCTTTCTGCTTTTTCTGAATCATTTNCCCCTTTTCTTAAACCCCACTGCCTTGCACTGACAACCTTCTGCTACTCTCAGGTCATCCAGCCTGCTACTCCACATTCTCTGAAACGCCACCCAAAGGCACACATATGTTCCCTCTTTTTTGGTGTGTCTAATCTTTTGTATTTCCCCTGTGTACATTTCTGAAAACAGCTCCAGACGTTTCAATGTACCCACTTGCCCCCAGTCTCGGGTGCTGCCTTTGACTTTATAACACCACTTGGAAGGATCTGAAGGGATGGAAAGCNTCAAGGCCAGCAAAGCCACACAAGTGCTTATATCAGCATTAGTTTTATACATCCTCCCTACCATTCTGTTACTAGTTACTGAGTATCATGATGCCAAGGACATTCTGAGGAGGACTGAGTCTAAAAACCTGGATGATTTGGATGATTGAATGACATCGCACCAGCAGAATGGATTTGCTGACTCCCCCAGGTGGATGTGTAAAAGGTGATAGGACAGGGGTTGTTTGACCTACAAAGACAACAAGAGAAGTAGGGATGGAGGTAGAGATCCAGGAATGTGGGAGGAGAGATGCTCATATTGTTTCATTGCTTCTTCCTTCTGCTGGATGCAGTGACTTAGAAGAACTGGCTCGCCTTCCTACCCTGGCTGAAGCCTGAGAATTGGTCGGCTCTGACTGGCTTTCTAGGGAGAGGAATAGTCTTAGGAACAGACTTATGGTAAGATTCGGAAAGGTACAACAAAAGGTTTCCCTAGAGGTGGACTTGGAAGGAAGTCTCTTATGTGAGAGGTAACTACATTGAAAATAGTTTGCAGGCAAACATAAGAGCAAGCAACTCAGGAGGAGCACTGTGCGCAGTCAGCAAAAGGCGGTTTCCAAGGGTTTGTTTTTATTTTTTAAAACGTTTTGGCTTTGGAGAGATTTTGATATATTCTGAGCCCCAGGAACAGATCTGGCAGCTGAGATCAGCTGTTTTGGTCCTCTGGGGAGTGGAGGGAAGCAGAAGGAAGGTAATGAGGGGGGCGAGAGGGCTTGAAATTGACTNCAGGGCTTGGGAAGGGGCACGGTCTAGAGTGTGTCCCACAGGAGGTGAGGAGCAGAAGAGCCTTCTGTGGGCGTGTATCATCCCCAGGAGTCAAAGGAACATCTTCCNTCAGATGCCTCCAGTAGAGGGGGATGTGTGTTCTCTGGAGGAGTCTGGGAGGAACCCACAAAAGAATTAGGGCATGTTATTAGCAACTCTACCAAGGAATTTTCCTATGACCACCACAAACACAACAGAAGGCCATATGAATATGGAACAGAGGGCAAGTGTGAGGAAAGCTTTAAAATAATACCACGTCTGTTTTGATTTCTGAGGATTTCGATATACTTGGTATTGATGGTTTCAGTCTCACGAGTTCTTCTTCCACAAGGATCTTGCCATTCATCATACCTAAGATGATCATTTCCACAGTCATACCTCGGGAGACCTTGTTATTAATACTCATCGTGCCCTTGTGTTAGTTACTGCTCTCCTTGCTCTGACAGGATTCTTGACAGAACTACGGAAGGGAAAAGTGGAACCCAAGAGCCAGCTAGTAGTTCTGTTTGGGAGGTTGTAGAGCCTTTGAGATGATGGGCCTGGCAGCCATAGGTGGATCACTCCCTGGAAGAGGGTCTTGAAGGTTCTATCTTCTCGTAGCTTTGCTTTCCAGAGCTCTGCTTTCTGATCTGGCCACCATATGAGGAGCACTGTGAAGCTCCTGGCACCATAGAGCCATTCCACCACATAAACTGTAAGTGCCCAACCCAACCATGAGCCAAAATAAACCTTTCTCTAGGTGTTCTGTAGGGTCCTTTGTCCCAGTGGCATGTGCTAGCTGTGAGGTGAGGGTCTGAGGTAGGATGATCAAGAAAGACCCTTGACTCCTATACCCTGCTCTCTCAGATTACTGGGTCTGATGGTCCAACTTCAATAACCCTTTTTACCCTCCGTTTGGAAACCATGAGAGTATAGTGGAGCTGTGGTTAACTGGAGAGATGGGCAGAGTGGCAAGTCAAGAATCCATGAAGGCCATGCATTGACCCTCAAACTGACTCCGTGGACTCTTGCCCTGTGAGATAAGGCCACTGATAGTTGAGGTCTGAGTTGCCTATAGCCCAATAAAGTCTCCAGACAGAGTCTGCTCAGCACATGTCCTCCTGCCTCGCCACTCTTGCTCTCGGACTTAACAACCCACTTGTGGCCACTTTACATTCCACCCTCCCCCTCTGTCTCATCTTCTCTTAATTACTATCTCTCTTTAATTTTTTCAATATTGCTCCTTAATTGGTCATAGCTATGAAGGCATTTCCTCTCTCAAGTAGACTTAGGGGCACTTTTCCTACCAGGTACAACAGAAGGGTTCAGCAGGACACAAATTGAAGGGCGGTAGCTATATCTTATATAATGGCAGAAAGACACTGCATTGGTTCTAAACCTAATTATGAGATCATGACATCATTCTGCTAGGGTTTAAATGGAAATAAAAGCAAAATGCATCTTTTTTCTATACATGAACATCTTCCTCCCTAACACACACACACACACACACACACACACACACACACACACACCCTACATCTTTCTCCAGTTGTGATTTTTGTTGTGAGACACACACCAAGAAGGTAGAATTTCTTTCCATTTCTGGTTGTCTTTTGGTCTCATTTTATGAACTGAGGAAAATTCTTCAAAACTGCTGCCTTGCAGTCTCCCAGACTCAGTCCTCTTCCCTCTTGAGACTTGTCAAGTTCTATAGCTCTCACCAAGTTTCACCTCAAGGATCCCATGTGTGTTGCTTGGTGCTCTGAAATGACCATANGTGAAACAAATGCTTCTCCTCTACAATGTCCCACCTGTTGTGTATTTACTTATTTAGAGACAGGGTCTTGCTCTGTAGCTCTGGCTGTTCCAGCACTTGCAATGTAGCCCAGGATAGCTCAAACACATGCCAATCCTCATGGTTCAGCTTTCTGAGTTCAGGGATCACAGGCATGCACCATAACACACAGCATGTCTGTTCCTTTTAAAGAACCAAAAAAGAGCTACATAAGGAAGACAAAAAATGAGTTGGGGAAGGAAATCGCTGTAATTCATGGGGTTCATCTAGGATAGCATGGGGGAAAGAAACTTTCAGAAAGATTTCAAGACCAACTTCAGTAATTGCTGTCTTGGTGATTCAAAGCTTTGTTTGTATTCCTCTCAAACACACTTTTCCTTGATAAGTAGGACAAACAATAATTGTGAGTAACAACATAAGGTGTTTGAAAGAAGATATCAAGCGAATGCTATGGATGTGAGGACAATCTGGCTACGACACCTGCACATGGATGGCCAGGGTTGACTCTGCTGATCTGGCTGACTGGGCAGGTGTCCCCCTTCATCCCTTTCAGTGAAAGAGGGGGACCATCCTTCACAGAAGAGGACCAGTCTTAGGCCAAGGGTATTTGACTAACTGTGCTCTCCTGAACATGCCTTCAGTGACTGTCATGATTCAAATTAGCCATTCTGGAAGGTTGTTCAAGTTTTCTCACATTTGCTCTTTCTCTATGTGTCGTGTATGTGGTGTACATATATATATATATATATATATACATATATATATATATGTATATATATATATTCATGTGCATGTAAATGTGTGTGCATATGTGGACACAAGAAGGTATCTGTGGAGGTCAGAGATCCACACTGGGTGTGGATCTGGTCTTCACCTTAACTGAACTCCAAGCTCACCATTTCTCCTCAATTTGTCTAAAACTATCTGGCCAGTGAGCTCTGGATGTCTGTCTTTGTGGCCTCGGTAACAGACACGTGCATCTCTGTCTATAATTTTGTGTTAGTGCTGGGGAATCCTAACCTAGGTCCTCTGCTTGTGAAACAAGCACTTCACCACCTGAGCCATCTCCCCAGCCCATGTTTTATTTTTCAAAATGTGTTTGGGAGTCATATTTTGGTGGCTTGTCTCATACCACCTGAAACAACCTTAGTCAGTTAACTCTCCATTGATTGGCAAGGGAAATGAATTTTTAGGAGTCAGTGGTTTTTGAGGTTTGGCTAGGGAGATGGCTCACTGGGGAAAANGCTTGCCATGCAAGCATGAGGATCTGAGTTCAAGCTCCCAGAACCTACATAAAGCTAGCTGGGCACGGTCATACTGATCTGCAACCCCAGGACACCTACAACAAGAGAAGCTGAAGATAGGAGAAGTCCCAGAAGCTAGCAGGCCAGTTAGCTTCATGTATGCAGTGTCAAACATGAGAAAGACCCTGTCTCAAATGAGGTGGAAAGCAAGGAGTGATACTTGCAGTTGTACTCTGACTGCCACACCATGGCATGACACATATGTCTGCTCCCTCACATATTATACATACATATACATCA
>LZPO01035738.1:13165-25101 GCA_001675575.1 Neotoma lepida | reverse complement strand
GTAAATCTAAAGCTGCCATATAATCTAAAGTCTATTTCTTAAAAATCAAAAGAAAATATAATGAGAAAATAGATATGAACAGGTTTGTCTTTTTTCTCACATTGGGGAAAGGATAGAATTACTTCCAACCTGGCTATAATCAGGATTTTAAAGTCAAAAGTTCAGATATTTAGTGCTTTAAACAATGTTAATGCAGTAAGTNAAAAAAATACAAAAGATGATAAATCACAAGCATTTCTTTTATTACAGATATTCTAATTTATACTTTTCATAGGTGACTGGAAATAGTTGTGGTGACTGGTCCCTGTAGAAAGTCTTCCTGGCTAGCCTATNAGCCTCTGTGCTAACAACAGTGATTGGAGTACTCATACTGAGCCTGCTGAATAGAAACAATTCCCCCATTATTATCCAGTTACCCTCCAACACTGAAGCATCTACAGTTAATCCTGGGACAACNTCTACTACTACTCAAACCATAGTGGCCACTTCCACAGGGTCTACAACCACCACAACATCTCCTGAAACAACAGCCACAACAGCCACCACAACTTCTACTGAGCCAGCAAGGACATCCACTTGAACCCAGCCAACAACCTTTGTAGCTGTCTCTTATACACATCTAGATGTGTATAAGAGACAGCACTTGAACCCAGCCAACAACCTTTGTAGTGTCCACTGAAACCAGTACCACAACAGCCATGGCCATGACTTCAACTCAACCTGTAATTACAACAGCCACCCCAATGACTTCATCTGGATCCACAAGTACAGCCACCTCAACCCAGCCCATAGCCTCTGAAGCATCCACTGAAATGTCAGCCACAACCACGGATTCAATTCAACATTTAACCACATCATCTATAGGTTCAAGTGAAACCACATCCACTGCCANTGCTACAGAAACCACTGTATAACCTAGCACAGAAGAGGTCATGAACACCACTGCTGCANTTGGATCTCCATCTGGAGCTCCTTACTCACAATTGCAACAGCTGCTTGAACCAAGATGCCACTANCTTAATAANCCNTCTAACAGTGGAAGCTTCAGTAGCACCAGATGCTACTACAAGTAGACACAGCTGGCAGTCAAAACAGTCACGGCTTTCCCCATCATTTCAATGGAACTTTTGTTCAACTGAATTGACAACTACTACTGTAGTACTTCCATTTAACCTATAATGGTAACTTCTGCTTATCCTATAATAACAGTGCTCTTTATTCTCCTTCACTAAGTTATAATCTCCATCTAGTCAAGGGAGCCTGCAACAAACACCACTTTAGACTTAACAGAACCACTGTCAATCATAAAAATAGTTTCTTGTACATCAAGTACACTTTCAGTTATCACTAATATCAATCATTCTACAGTTACTTCCACACTGACTTTTTTNCAAACATGAACTGCAGTTATATCTTCCATACTAGCTGAATTGAATATATANCATTGACATGTCTCAAGCATGCCCACAAGGATGCAACTTGGACCACTATTAATGCAATAATTATGTCAATTTTCACAAAACCAACATAGAATTTCTGAAAGTGCCAAAATTTTTAATATGACTGAGCCATTAAGTTATAAGAATCAGAACTTAATTCTGTAGCTCCAATAGGATAATTCTGTATGGGAAAATGATCCAACTGCTTCACTTAGGAGCTCATTACGAAGTTTCATCTTCATTTCCTTTTATCCAACCATCCTTATATACATACATGCATAGATTATTTCTTGGCTGTTGTGACTAGTGCTGCAATTAACATGGACTTGCAGATATCTCCTCAACTGTTTTTATTTTCTTTTTGCCATGTACTCAGTGATGNGATTGTTGGATCATTGTTTTTTTGAAGAATACACTTTCCCATCATGTCTATATCAATTCACATTCCCATTAATTTTTGTATGAAATTCCCCTTTCTTCCTCTTCTCCAGCATATTTTTGTCATTTTAATAATAGGTGCTCTAACTGGATGAGATGATATCATTGTGGTAAAAGAACACAATTTCAGCAATTGAAATTTACATTATAATGGAAGATGGAGTTAGTGTCAAAGATTTGAAAATGAACAAGTAGTGGATGTGAAGACAGGAGCACCATNCCTAGAACTTTCTCAGTCTTAACCCTATTGATTGCCTTTTCATGCTGAATAACTCTTGTAGGCAACTGTCAGATGTAGTGGAACACGTCCAACAGCTTTCATGCCTCCTACTCATTAAGAATCCGCAGCACCTACCTTCTGTTATGATGACCCAAAATACCTTCAAGCATTGCCAGACTGTTGCTAGGTGGATTAAATGGGTTGAAAATACAGATTCAAACCTTTTCCTAAACATATAAATATGAGCTTTTATAATGACAGTCATCAACGTGAAAACAAAATGACACCTAGACATGTAGTTCACCCGCCTTTGTGGATCTAAACAGAAGATTAAAAACTAGTGTGTGTGTGTGTGTGTGTGTGTGTGTGTGTGTGCGCGCGCGCGCGCGCGTGCGCGTGCGTGTGCATGTGTGTGCATGTGCACTCACATGCATGGCAGAGCACACATGTGGAAGTAACTTTGTGGATTTGGCTCTAGACTATGATGACATGAGTTCAGGGAATCCAAATGGAGATTGTCAGGCTTGCACAGTGAGCATGTTTTACCCACCAAGGTCCTAAAGCAGAAGAGGTGACTATGAGATCCAAGAAGCTGACCTCGGGGCCTGTTCCAATGCTGTCTGGTGACTATGCTTCTTTTTCTTTCAAATGACTCTCATTAATAAGCTCATCATTGTAAGAACAAGTTTTGTGCCCATCATTCAAAGCAGTCTTAAGGTCTTAGCTTTCTGATCTGAAAAACAAAACAAAACAAAACAAAACAAAACAAAACAAAACAAAAAAAACAAGATTAGAATGATGAGCCCTGAAGCATCTTATAGTCTCACTTTGGGAGATCCTCTAAACTGGATGAAGTAAGAAATAAGTTAATACTTGTACTACAGGCACTCCTCAGTATGGGACTCCTAGCCTGGTTCTGTTGGGTTCATGGAGTCTGGTGAAGTCACCCCTGAGGATGATGTCCTCATCACTTTTGATATTAAGTACAAACATACTTCATAATATAAGTTGTAAGTGCTTGCCTCTCCTTTGTTCTTAAAGTCACTTGGCCTGTGGTACTTTTCTGTCTTTTGCAGTTACGACATTGGCAATTTGGGAGAGTATTGGNCAGTTGCTGTGTAGAATGGCTCTCCGTTGCTTATATTTTCTCTTACTAAATNTGATCCTATGAGCTTGTGAGAAGAGTGCCAGAGGGGCAAGGAGCCATCTTACTATGTAGCACTGGAGGGACATATGTCTCTACACAAAGAAAGTCACTGATTTTATCAAACCCAATCATTTGGTTAAGGTCACGTTTGCCAGATTCCAAACTGTAAAGTGCTTGTTTTCTTCTATGTCTCTGTAGTACTTGGGATCGAGTCTCTGAGGAAGCTCAGTCCCACAGTTACCATGTTTAGCAGCATCCTTGCCCTCTTCTCTTGAGGTGTCAGCAGTGCCTAGTCCCTGTAGTGATGGCCAAAACCCTTCAAAATACCACAAATGCTGCTGGCTAGATTAAATAGGTTTATAAACCCATTAAATCATACCCTTAATTTTGACATGAATTTAATTGAGATATTATTTTTTCCAGCTTTTATGGGAAGGAACAAAACACTTCTGTTATGCTAAAGGAATTCTTCTTATTGGAAATTCATACAATATATTGTGATGGCAGTTTCCCTCTCACATCTCCCAGATCCTCCCCACTTCCCGTACCCATCCAAATATGTGCTTTCTTTCTTTTTCTCTTTTGAAAATAAACAGGCAAATAAAAAAGCAAACAAACCAGAATTACATACACACACACACACACACACACACCCCAAAATCCACAACCCCCTTAAAAAACCCTTAGTATAGAAGCAAAAGACCAGTAAGATAAAAGATGTCCAAACAAAGCATTATAATACCAAAAGATCTATTAAAAACACCATTGAGTTTGTTTTGTATTTGCTATCCACTGCCAGATGTGAGGTCTACACTTAAATGTTGTTCACATACCCTGTGAGGCTCCACTGGAGAAAACTGATTTTTCCATTGCAAGTGGTTGTCAATTGGAGACAGCTTCCTGGTTAGGAATGGGAGCTCATGTCACTTCCACCTCTCAATGTACTGGAATTCCTTCTAGCTTGAACCTGTATGGGTCTTGTGCATGCTGCTACAGTCTCCATGAGGTCATATGTGCATAAGTCCTGGCTGTGTCTGGACAACACTGTTTCCTTGGTGTCATCCACCCCTTCTGACTCTGACAATGTTTCTGCATCCTCTTCCACAGGGTTCCCTGAGCCCCAGTGGGATGGGATAGATGAAGACATCCCAATTAGAACCGATGGTTCCAAAGTTTCTCACTCGCTACCAAATTGTCCAGTTGTAAGTCTCTGTATTAGTTTCCATCTACTACAAGAGGAAGGTTCTCTGATGATGGCTGGGCAAGATGCTGATCTATTTGTACAGCAGAATGTCGTTAAGAGTCATTTTATTGATATGTTCTACTAAAGGAATTCTTACCTCCAAAATTTTGTAATTAAGTCACCACTTAACTATGAATTTAAACTACCTTTCCAGTAGAACCTGGATACCTCCATTTGTTGAAAGAAAATTCTTTTGAAGACAGTATTTCCAGAGTAAATGTGGAGGAAAACTAGAAAATATTTCACAGTCCTATTGAAATAATTAACCTCAAGCAGGAATCATGAACTGACACTGAAGCTATGAGGTGGAAGGCTNCAAGGAAAAAAGTGTATTTGGAATTAAACAAATGTATATTTACAACTTTAAGATTGNGCAGGTTGACTTTTCTACATAATTTTTCTTAGGCTTATTTTTTTTTCAGTCATAATCTTNTGAAAATNCCAAGGAAGAATGTGCTTAAGAGTCTGTTTTTCCTGTTCCCTGGTAATGATGCTCACTATGAGTCTCTGCTTGTGCTCACTCTTCTGGAACATTATTCTCCCACACTTTCCCTATGATACTTTCCACACTTTGATTACTCTTTATAGCCCCTGGTTTCTCGACACTTACTCTCAGATGTTGGCAAATACATCTTTGAAACTGTGGATGCGTCACAGATAATGATCCTTCCCCCTCTTGGTCACATTACAGGATAGAACTTGCCTGTGGCAGTAATACCACAGGGAGAGCTTCATCTGGTTCTTGTGGGTTGTCAGCCAGCACTTCTCAACACGACTGCTGTAGCACAGAGTACAGAGCTTCCCACGTAAATGGAACACAGACATCAAAAACCAAGAACAGTAGCCAAATCCTCTCAACTGGACTCTGCTCTTGGGCCACACCTAGGCTTTGCTCTTTATATTTAGCTTATGTTTTCCTCTATGTTACTAACTCTCTCTCTTCTGTATGTACCTTGGCATGGTTTTCTGGCTCTCTCATTTGATCTAAAGGCAATAGTCTGATTGCCTTTAAATGCCACCCTTTCATTTTTTCTTTCAAATTTACCATCACACATAATCTTGGCCTTTGAATTCAGATTCCTTCTCATTCACTAGGTTGAGATGACTTCTCAGCCATTTGGCATAGAAAGGTAAAATGTCACCAGAACGTGACAGTCCAATGTCTGCCTTCTACCAGCATCTCTGAGAAATGCAAGGATGGACCACATGAAATGAAGGTAAATATCTGATGGAATGATTCAGGATTTCACTGTTTGACTAGTACCAATTCTTTTCTTAGAATGTAAAGCTTCTCATCAGGAAATATTGTTATTTCTCTAAACTAACATTAAACTTCTAGTCTAGAAAATGAGTGCAGAAAAATACTTCCAAATACTGATAATATTTCATCCTGGGCCAGTGCCTGTGCCCAGCTAAACTTAAACCTTTGAAATGCCTAATGCAGTCAAAGAATTGTGATGAGGCTCATATTTTTCCCTGTAGAGCGAATCTTAAACGGTCTTATTAATTGAAAACACCAGGCCAGGTATTGAGGTAAATTCTGAAAGGTCAGAGAAACAGAACAAGCCACAGCCAACCTCACCTTGCCAACTCCTCAGCTGATCTTGTTTCCTCAGACTGCAGGCTTCTGAGTCCTCTCCCCAACGAATCTCAGCTCAACTGCTGCTCAAAGCCTGAAAGCTTAAGAGGCCTTTTAGCTTCTGGTTTCCACATCTTATATACCTTTCTGCTTCCTGCCACTACTTTCTAGGATTAAAGGCATGTGTCTTTCTCAAGCAAAGACATGAGATCTCAGGTGCTGGAATTAAAGGTGTGTGCCACCACTGTCTCTTATACACATCTAGATGTGTATAAGAGACAGGTAGTGGTTGTTATCTTGGTTATTGCCTTGATCGGCTTGGCAAATTCTTAGAAAACAAGTAACACAAACTTCTGGGTGGGGAGGGTTTGTAGAGGTGGTGGTTTCTGCATGTTGGTGAGTCAATTGAATGGGGAAGACCTGTCTCTTATACACATCTAGATGTGTATAAGAGACAGGGTTATTGCCTTGATCGGCTTGGCAAATTCTTAAAAAACAAGTAACACAAACTTCTGGGTGGGGAGGGTTTGTAGAGGTGGTGGTTTCTGCATGTTGGTGAGTCAATTGAATGGGGAAGACCAAAGCTGATGTAGGCAGCACCAGCAAATAGGACAGGGGCCTNGATGGAACAGAAAGTGGAAGAAAGGGCAGGTTTGTTACACATACACTGGGTCCCTCGAGTGGATGAGTTTTGTCCTACCACCATTGCCCGTGGAACCCAGACTCGGAGTCCTCAATCTTTGCATGTCAACTTGACTTAGTGACTTTTTAGAGCACTTGGAGGTCTTTAGCCTCCAGCAGGGGTGCATTGTTGTCCCCTCTGGTTATGTGGTGTCCAGTTTCCTAGACTGAGCAGCTACACGTTTCCCACAGTTTCCCTGGCTTTCCGGCCTGCAGATAAATTAGCTGGTCTCTGACTGTGTGAGCTGATCAAATGAACTCTCTCTTATAATTGTCTGCACAGTCCATCAGTTCTATTTCTCTACAGAAACCAAGACAAATCNTGAACTTTGCAGAAATTTTCTTGTTGTCTGCCCTTCTTTTGTTCAAGATGGTTGATACAGCTCTGTTTGTGGTAACAGTGGCCTACTCTGCTAATCTATTTTTGACCCAGAAGGAATCATGTCCTTTCCTATACAACTCCTTGTTCATCCAGTGGCCATGTTCCTGAATCTACAAACAGGTCANAGTCATTTGGTGCTTCAATTTGGTCAGCTTAAAGCCAGTGTGCCAAGTTACCAACTCATGAAAAAATAAATAACCATACAAGCATTTTGAAGTTATTTTTTTCAGCATGTTTTTTTGTCTGATGCCATAAAGATTCCCTTGACCTTCCCACTAGAGGTTGAATTGTGTATGTCCACACAAGATCTATATGCTGAAGTCTACTAACTTAGAATGTAATGGTGTTAGGATGTGAGACNTCCAGGTAGTGAGCAGATTATGAAGGCAGGGCACCCCTTAGGGAGATTAGTGCCCTTGCTAATGAGAAAAGAAACAACAAACACANGCTTTCCATCATCCACACTCCAGAGCTATCCATGAACTACAAAGCAGGCCCTTGCCACTTACCAAATATGCCCTGATCCTGGACTGATAATATCCTGAACAGTGAGAAAGAAATGNCCNTGAATCATTTAGNAATACCCAGGCTATAAANCAGTGCCATGTCCANAGTGGACCCTGCCCTCTCCTTTGCTTTTATATAAACTACATANNTGTTTTAGGAAATGTACTTNTGTTCACTTGGCATTTCAATTGTTAAGCAAANAGGCTTTGCTCAAATGTGCTTTTTGATGATATTACTTCTTTTGTGAATGGTTCTGTTTTCCTGAAGACGTCTCAGCCTTCTCTCTATTATTTCTCTTGTCTCCATGGTCTCTTGGCCTTTGTTAGGAGACCAGAATGTACCCCAGATGTCTTNTAGCACTTGTCTGGTCCAATAGCATAAGTCTGACCTCTGGTGTCCTTGTGAGGGATTGTTTCAAATCTTTTAACTATACTGCAGTGGTTCCTGGGGGTTGCATATCAGATATCTGACATATAAGATTACATTACAATTCATTAACAGTAAGAAAACTACAGTTAGGAAGCAGCAATGAAATAATTTTANGGTTGAGGTGGTCATCACAACATGAGGAACTGTATTAAGTGTCTCAGCNTTAGGAAGGTTGAGAANCACTGTTGTATCTGCTCACCATGGTTCCCNAAGCCTTCTTCCAATAAACACCATCAAGGGTGTGTCTACAGTAACCAACAAACCTCCAAATTTTGTTCATATCCATGTTAGCACAGTGGGGGAGCCACAATCATGAGTCCNTTCCACTGTTGCCACAATGTATGTCATGGCCTGCTCCTCTGCTCCCAGAGAAGGAAATTCTGAATCAACTGTGTTTACAATAAAGAAAATCCTGGTTGTTACTGCTGGATTGGTATTTCATCTGAAGATGTGGGTTTTATTATCATTATTCAAAAACAAAANAAAACAAAACACAGTGACANGGGACATCTCTCACCATCCAGTTTCTTTCTAGTGTGTGTCTCTCTAAAGTTTATTTAAAATTTTCTACTTTTTATTAATTAAAATTGTTCTTTGATAATTTTGTACACAGTTACTNTCACTGTCCTCTCTCTTTTATCTTCCNCCCCGGCCACCCTCTCTTCCTTCTTACAAGTCCTGTCCCACACTCACATTCATGTCTTTTGTTTTGTGAGTTTAACCAGGGCTCTCAGCATGACCACAGATGTGGAATTGTTCACTGGAGCCCAGTGAGCTCACCAGTGGGTATACACGCAAAGACTGTGACCTTGCCCCGCCCCCCACCAGAATCTCTCAAGAGTCACCAGAAAAAGATAGGGACCCATGAGCCTCTACACATCCATGACTGATTCTAGACAAGCAAAGATTTTTTTCTTTGTGTGTGTGTGTATGTGTGTGTGTGTGTGTTGTGTATGTATATATTGTGTTATGATGAGTGTGTGATTTGAGGGCATACATACATTGTGGTTCATGTGTGGAGGTCAGAGGAATTCCCCTTCTACCTTGTTTGAGACACAGTCTTTATTGTTTTTCTGCTTCATACACAGGCAAGGTGGTCTGTAAGATTCTTGTAGTACTGGGCTTATAGGTACTTGGGCTCATCTGGCTTTTACACAAATCCCCCGGATCCACACTCAGGTCCTCACACCTGTACAGCAAGCACNATTTCCATGGAGCTGGCTTCCCTGTCCCCCTATTCACGTATATGTAGGCAGAATGATGACTAGGTCTCAGTACCTTTGCTGCTTTGATAGTAAGTCGGTTTAGCTCAGCCTTACCTGTGTTCCCACTCTCTGAGTTCTGTGCTCTCTCTGTTGCACACTTTTCTCGTTTTCTCTCCCTCCTTGTTCTCTCCCTCTTCCATGTTTTTTTTTCTATTTCCACCTTCTCTCCCTTCTGTCATTGAAGAGGGCAATGAATACTTTTGATCAAAGCATGCATATTGCTGTGTTAGTAAGAAGGCAATCCTATGAAAGGGACAGCGGAGGAACTCAGAGGGAGGAGGGAATGGGAGAGACTGTGGTGTATTGCAGCCAACGGTGCAATGATGTGAGAAGAGAATAGTCCTCAGGAATGAGAAGTTANTAGAGAGGTCAGGTACACATATGAAAAAACAGGTGAACAAACAAAAACCAAACNAAACCAAAACAGTGAGTCTCAACTGCCTCCTCTTTATCACCAGCAGGATCATCAAATCATGGAAGTCACACCTGCTTACAGAAACTACTTCTCTCTACTTATGCTCTGTTCACAATAAATCCAGCACCTCTTACCCTGCTCTTTCTAGTAACTGCCAGAGCTTCCTTCTACACTTATCTATTCTCTGCTGAAAGTCTGATTAATTGAGTCATAAATCCTGTCATACAGTCATTGTGTTTATGTGGCCTTATTAGTCACACACAGCATCTGTGTCAGATTTGGGGTGCAGGTCATCCACAACAGAGATGAATCAATATTGTGGAATGTGGAAGGATTTGAAAAATAGAATAAGGAATTTATCTATTGACTTACAGAAGTTTGAGATGCATGGTAGATATCTGAGTGATGTCCCTGAGTATAGCAACACAAGTGGCTGAGGTCTGGAATACAGTCCTGGCTTCAGATAGAAATTCAAGAGTCATTAGTACACTTATGGGTTTATCACCACAGGATAGATAAGCTTACTTAAGGCCTGAGTTTAGCGCTGGGGGGAAGGCTAACTGGCACTATAGAAATTAAAGGGTGAGAGCTAAGCTAGAGCAGCAAGTCTTCAGAGATAGGGTTTCTTGTAACTTAGGAGGGCCAAGAAAAATAATGGCCTGGGTAGCCAAGTAAAGGGGTTGTATAGAGAAAGGAAGAATAGTCTATGGATACTGTTGCCAGGACAATGTGTCCTCTTTTCAGACTTATGCAATAAGGAACATAAAGTTGAGCAATGGGAGAGGGAAAAAAAACCTGACTATAAATGAATTTAGAACAACCAGCCACGTGTTGAAGGGTCTTGCACATATCATTTAATTGATTTCTCTTTCTGTAGCCTATCAGCACACATTTATTTATTTCCCCCAAGTGCTCTGCTACTGAATCTCTAGACTTTGCTTTTCTAGACAACAGAACCCTATCAGCATCACCAGCATGACTAGATATCTTCTGCTACAAGCATCTGCCTGTTGGCTGCTCACATGCTGTACTGACCATCCAGGTGTCTCTCAGGTTTAGGCTCCAGAGCTGTCCTGTATGACAGGATTTGAAGGCAAACTATAAGTAACTATAAGTGTGGTGTTGGGGGAAGATGAAGCTCATTTGCTTGAATCCCAACGCTGTTGCAAGTTCCTCTCAGTGACTCTGCTGGCAGCCAAGAGGCCTCAGAAACTCAGCCGAGACTACATGTGGTTTCTGGGTTTCAGCTCCAGGACTAACAAGGCCAACCCATGTCCATTTTTCCTAGGCACTTGGATGCCAGGCCCCTTCCGGGGTTACAGTCTTCTGTACTTCCTGCAGCTTCTCATCTTACCTTCTAGACGGCAAGAGAGATGCCCACAGGGCTGAGGTGAGCCAGGCCTCTATGATGCCATCCTGCAAGGCAGAGGCAAAAGCTCCATGGTAGTGCGCAGAATGGGAAAGACTGTGGTAAATCTTTCTCTTCCCATCTCTCCACATCAGTTTCTTCTACTCAGCAAAGTTCCTAAAGGAAAACTCCCTTTACAAATAAAGTGTTGGGAATAGAAAGTTAAAGTGACAGCAACCACCAGGAAAGACAAAGTCATTGACTCATGGCTAGCCCATGATGATTAAAGTCAGGAACACAAATGTTGCAATTCTGTAAGGAGATGTCTGTTGCACTAGGGAATGCAAGAATTGGAGTCACTTTTCCTGGGTGTGCAAATCTGAGTCCGGGAAGTGCCTGCTTTGTAACCTCTGTGTAAAGCAGTGATAGTCATTGTATCTCAGGTGAGTCTAACAAGGTTGAAATTTTAGAATCTCAAGAAAGTGTTTTCCAGACCCAGAAAACACACAAGAGAAAGGTTGAGGGTGTTGATCACCCTCGCACAGGCTTGTGTGGTCAGACAGAGCTGCCAGCTGAAAGGAGTTGAATTTAGAATGAAGCAGCAATCCCACTATGTTGAACCTGTGTAGATATCACTGTCAGCAAAATGGAAAATGGTAGAAGGGCTTCATAAAGGGTCTGCTTTGCACTTTAAAACATTGGCATTGGCTTGAATGATTGCTAATACAGGCTCAAAGAGCCATGTGAGTGTGGTGATTATATTATGTCCCCCAAAATATTGTGTACCCTAATAAAACTTATTTGGGGTCAGAGAACAGAACAGCCACTAGATTAAACATAGAG
>LZPO01035737.1:19778-35521 GCA_001675575.1 Neotoma lepida | reverse complement strand
GGCATGGAAATGGGTGAGTTCCTTAAAAATTAGCATGGTAGAGTCTACTAAAATGATAGGTATTGTGCAACTTTAACCTGGGCAAGTCCATGCTCAGGCTTATAAGCCATTATAAAGCATCATATGATTGGTTTCCAAAAAATTATATATGGATATATTCATATGATCCCTATTTATATCAGAAGAATATTAAATGACCTAAATCCATGTCAACAGAACAGATAAATNGGATATTTTCATACAATTAAATGGTATTAATGAGGAGGAAGAAAGCACACTTACATAAACAAAATGGATAAATGTCCCAGACAGTTAAAGGAAAGAAATTACATACAAGGACATTGGTAGCACAGGTAACCTTTTCTTAGCAGCCAAATGTGTCTTCTTAAAATTCAAATAGTGAAACATTGAAATCCTGGTATGGTTATATTTAGAGGTGAGTCCTCTAGGGAAGTACCTTTGAATCACACTTATTTGTCTGTTTAGTGGAAGGAGGGCCCATGTGCCATGGGAAGGAGGTCAGAGGACAACTGGTACGAGTTGATTCTTTTCCTCCAGCATGTGGGTGCAGAGGATCAAACTCATCAGAGGGTCATCAGTCTTGGAGCAAGTGTCTTTACCACTGAGCCATCTCACCAGCCCCTGTAATGATGGCTCAGTGACATCCGTTGGCATTGATCTAATCCTTAATGACTGATTTCCTCCTAAGAGACTCTAAAAGACTGCAACTACAGAGAAAAGGTCATGGGGTTCACAAATGGTGCTTCCTGCAAGCTCCACCATCATGGTGCTGTGGAACTCCACAGCCTAGTAGAAAGCCCACTTTAAATTCTGGTCTTTGTGTACCTGTGGCTTGCAGTGTGCTACTCTCTAGTGGTGTTGGGTGAACTCCATGATTACAGCAGATGGGGTGGAGGACAGCAAATACCCTCAAGTGTATTCCATAGCTAGCGTGTGCTGCTCAGAAGGCAGAGTGAGTATGGAAGAGGCACTTTCAACTTAGTATATTTTCAAGTTATTATAATATAGCCCTGAGAATGCCAAGGGCTACATGTAGCCACCAACTCAAAACATGGAGTAAACACATGACATAGTGACTGTGGGAACATAAGGAGAGCCTTCAGGTTGCTGAAAATGGTTTTTTCTTGTTGACATGGCATTTAGGTCAACTGTGCTCCCTTTGGCAAACAAATTACAAAGCTGTACGGTTGAGATGTGCTTGCCTTTCCATGTGCTTGCCTTTCCATGTGCTTGCCTTTCCATGTGCTTGCCTTTCCATGTGCTTGCCTTTCCATGTGCTTGCCTTTCCATGTGTTGGCCTTTCCATGTGCTTGCCTTTCCATGTGCTTGCCTTTCCGTGTGCTGTTTGCCTTTTACAGCCCAAAGTTTAGGTACCATTGGCATCTCAGCTCTCAGGCTACAGCTCTCACAAGTGGAACAAGTGGATGTTTTTTAATGATTCCTGATTTGAAAGAACATCAGGAAGAAATAAAAAATGCAGAATTCATTACCATCTATAACTGTAGAATCAAGCTCTCAAGACAGCCCCAGGAACAGAACATTATTCTCTAGAACAAACCGTTTTCAGTATAACAAAGTATACACACCACTCAGTTTTTAAAACATATTTGCATAATACTGAACAGTGCATATGTTTGAGTTTTTTTTTTAATTTTTACAACTTTAGGGAAGAAACAGAATCAGATTGTCAGTGTGATAATCTCTGGAATTAATTGCTTTTGCAAATTCTACTAAACATACTACCAATTAGATTGCTGTGTAATTTCCCATGCTTATTAGCATAGAAAATAATTAGCCCAGGAAAAGAAAATAGGAACTAAACAGAATCTTAGACTTACAGACTAAATTTAGGAGCATCTACATTTAAACCACAGAAAGAAAATATAAATAGAAAAAAGAGGATAAATACCTGTGTGTATCCACCTACAAGTAATCAGACAGGAAACCCTTGTTTGTGACCTATATAGTTAAAGCTAGCTCAGGAGTCACTAGTAAGAAACCATGAAGGAAATGGTTAGGGCCCAGACCCTTTGATAGGCCTGCTCNATCCATGCCAGAGACAGGCAGAAAGAAACAAGGGTGAATTCCACATTTAAAGCATAGACAGAAGAATGGTAGGAAAAGTTCAATTCTAATCTTGCATTCTACTTAAAAAAAAAAACTTCTATGTGATTAACTTCAACACATTTAAAATAATATCCTATGATATGTGCAGGAGGTTTCTTCCAGAACCACTGTGAATCCCCAAACTCTCATATGCTCAGGTCACTTACAAAAAATGGCATAATATTTACATATAAGCTACATATGATCCTGTACACTTATAATTCTGTCTAGGTTATTTATAATATCAAATACAAGGTAAATGGGTGAGAGTAAATGCTATATTCTTGTCTTTTAGTAATTGACAAGATGAAAATCTACACGTTTGACACAGATGCAATTGACTGATTATGTGGATGTGGGAGCCAAAGACACAGAGGGATCTAATGTCACCAACGGTTTCATTCCCTGAAGTATCTTTTGCTTTTTGTTATTTATTGAAAGAAAGAAAGAAATAAGAAAATATTTTTACACACAACTTCTCA
Organism: Neotoma lepida; assembly: GCA_001675575.1. Taxonomy (NCBI): domain Eukaryota; kingdom Metazoa; phylum Chordata; class Mammalia; order Rodentia; family Cricetidae; genus Neotoma; species Neotoma lepida. The sequence goes on along the minus strand of LZPO01035737.1, from coordinate 32,912 downwards.
GGCTCAGAACTTGTTTCTTGAGTACTTTTAAAATTATTTATGTCTATATACTCAGGCAACACTGAATGGATGCAGCATGTTATATGTTTGTTCCCAATGTTAGAGTTGCACAAGAGGACCAAGCTACACCACTGTATATAACACATGCAGAGTGCCTACGTCAGTCCCATGCAGGCTTCCTGGTTGTTGGTTCCATCTCTGTGAGCCCCTATGTACCTGTGTGGTGATATTGTACTTGTGTTCTAACAAATAGACTTATCTGGGGTCAGAGAACAGAACAGCCACTAGATTAGACATAGAGGCCAGCAAATGGTGGCACACATGCCTTTAATCCTATCACTTGGGAGGCAGAGATCCATGTGGATCTCTGAGTTCAAGGCCACACTGGAAACAGCCAGGCATGGTGACACACACCTTCAATCCCAGCACTTGAGATCTCATGTCTTTGCTTGGGAAGGACACATGCCTTTAATCCCAGAAAGTGATGACAGGAAGCAGAAAGGTATATAAGGCATGAGGACCAGAAACTAGAGGCTTTTAAGCTTTTAGGTTTTTGAGCAGTTCAGCTGCGATTCATTCCGATGAGGACTCAGAGGCTTCCAGTTTGAGAAAACAGGATTGGCTGAGAATTTGGTGAGGTGAGGTTAGCTGTGGCTTGTTCTGCTTCTCTGATCTTTCAGCATTCACCCCAATACCGGGGTCCAGGTTTTTAATTAATAAGACCTTTTAAGATTTGTGTTACATGCGTGGATTAGTTGATTCTGTGAGTTTTTTTGTGGTGTCCTTGACCCATCTGGCTCCTACAATCCTTTCTCCCATCTTCTGCAGGATTCCCCGGAGCTCTGCTTAATGTTTCGCTGTGGATCTGCATCTGTTTTCACTAGTTGATGGATGAAGTCTCCCTGATGACTACTGGACTACTGAGCTAGGCACCAATCTATGTGTATAGCAGAATATTGTTAGGCATCATTATGCTGACATTTTTTTTCCTCCCGTAATGTTTGGTTCTATCCTAAGTCTCTAGGTCATCCAGACTACAGATCCTGCTACTCCGGGCAGTGTCAGGGGAGGGCTTATTCTCCTGGCATGGTTTTAGGCTAGACCAGTCATTGGTTGGCCACTCCCTCAATCTCCAGGACACCCTTACCCCAGCACATCCCATAGGCAGGACAGACTGTAAGTCAAATATATGTGGCTGGGCTGGTTTCCCACTCCCTCACTGGGTTGCCTTGCCCAGCCTTAATGCATGGGGAGGAGTTTAGTCTTAGTGCAACTTGATATGCCAGGTTTTGTTGATATTCTTGGGAGTATCCATTCCTGAAGAGAAAGGGAGGAAGAGTGGATTGTAGGGTGGGAACAGAGGGAGGTAGGAGGAGGGACTGGGAAGAGAGGAGAGAGGGGAAACTGTGGCTGGGTTGTAAAATAAATAAATTTATTAAAATTAAAAAAAGAGAAAATTAGTACCAAGGAAGGAAGAGCCAATTAGTTATAAGTTTCTTGAGTTGAAAGTGAAAAGAGAAAATGTGTATTTTTTTAATATAATGACACAGTGGGACTGGAGAGATGGCACAGCAATTGAGAGAACACTGACTGCTATTTCAGAGGACCCAGGTTTGGTTCCCAGCACCCACGTGGCAGCTTTCAGCTGTCTGTAACTTCAGTTCCAGGAGATCTGATGCCCTCTTCTGGCCTCCTCACACACCAGGCATGTAAGTGGTACACAAACATACGTGCAGGCAAAACAGCCATGCACATAAAATAAGAGCATTTTTAATATATTATAATGTCACTGAAATAGCATGCTACCTTTGAAAGCTGCTGTGGACACAGCATTTTACTGACTCTTATTCAAGCTAATCACACTGATCATTGTCTAAATTTTTATAATGCTATTCAAGAAAGATATTTTTAAAAATTTGTTCATTTTCATGACAATCTGGCTTGATCCAAAGAAAGCAGCTTTACCAATAGGTGGTTTCTATGCATAATTCATTAAGAAGTATAACTTTAAAATAATTTAATTACACAAAGTAACATTTTATAAAATCATTCTAAAGTAACTTTAAGACCATCTTTTGCAGTGACTGGGATACAACCTAGCCTAAATTAACTCTTGTCACATGATCAAATGATTGTATAGACACCAAAACATTTAGTAGAGAACATAAAAAAAATTAATAGATAAAAACNTAATGGTGAAAGTATATGCATACAGAAAACACAAATAAATCTGAATGCAAGACTAATAAACAATTTAACAAAATATTTATTATAATTTTATGCTATATATTCTAATCAAAGGATGATTTATAGGTCACAGGCCCTGGGGGATACTGTAGTACTATTATTGTGCTAAATGGACATAATATCACACCAACTCTCATAGATTAATTTGCCCTTCAACTTTCACCAAAGAAGCTTCTTTTAACAGTAGATTGTGATTAACAGAGAGACCCACAACTACCCAATTTGCAAAGAATTAAGAGACTGCAGAGTGCTCAGCCTACATGGGACATGCACATCACAATCCTTCCTTCCAACACTCAGGGATCACTGGGAAAGAGGGGACAGAAAGTGTATGAGCCAGAAGATCAGGGAGTTTGCTGTAGGATTGTGTCTCCTAGTGACATCAGAAGTTGTACCCNTAAAGTTTCACCAGCATGGTCACCCAAATATGATGGCACCAACAGAGACACCAAACTGAATGGGGAAACGCCCATGAGACCTCAACCCTTCACAAAGAACTACAGACAACTGAGGACAGCAGGGAGCAGGAGAGGTGATCCTCCCCAGGGAAGACCATAGCAATTGGTTTGCCAGTGCCAAATGGTCAGCCCTGAAAACAAGTAACATTGTACAGACTCTGAGGGTAATATTTAGGAATAAATATATATGCACATATACACAAATACATACATGCATGCAATAATAATTAATGAAAAAAGAGGTCATGAATTTTAAGGCGAGCAGGGAGGAGAATATGAGAGGATTTGATAGGAGGAAAGGGAAGAGAGAAATATTGTAATTAAAGTACAATCTTAAAAAACATACTATAAAAACCCAAAGGAATCACATTATTTCTTACTTACCTAAAATTATGTATAACACATATAAGCACATGTGTGTATATATATACATGTGTAGTTTATTATAGTGAAATTATACCACTTGGGGTGACAATGCTTCCCACCAAGAGTCATAGACTTTTGGACAAAAACCCAGCACCAGGCAAGAGAAACCCCTTCTTGAGTTGTTGAATCCAAGAGATTCCCCAAATGGTACAGACTATTGCCATTGCCCTTGGCTGCCTCTCAAAGGTGGAAGGTTAAGTTCCTGTTGTTAAGAACAGCATTCATTTCAGACATAGGACTCAGAGGATCCAAGCTGTATATGACTTGAAAGCCTCCTTTCTGAGGACTAGTTTCATAGTACTAGAAAGTGCAATGCAAGTTGCCAAGAGAGGGAAGTCACCAATACAAGTCCTACTCAGCGTGACACCTATGATACACAACAATAACAAACCTTGACANGATAGCCCTGATGTTGTAATAGTGGCACCCACATATTGGTGGCAACCAACAGCTGTTTAATCGGACCTAAAGCCCATTCAACACGAGGAAAATCATGCCTGGCACTGGAAACCTTCCCAACTTCCTGGGGCTAGTGAGATCATGAATCTTAGAGGAGAATCTTATACTTCCATTTTACTAAACCGGCATAATTCCTAACTACATTCTAAAAACTATTCCTTATATTTACAGTGTAGTTCTCCCTCCTCATCAAAGAAACTTCTCCTTGCCACAGACAGAGACCATTCAGAAAATCACATATCAAGATGCAGAGAACTGATCACTAGATGCCCAGCTCCAGCGAATATGTCTACCACAGAAGTCCTGCATCTAAAGCTCAGAGAAGAGTGAGGAAGAGGGGGAAGAATGGTTGAATGGGCCAAGAAAATAGGAAATCTGCTCTGAGACTGTGTCTCCTAAAAATGACAGGGAAGCCTCACCCATGGAACCTCAGCAGTATGGCTGCTTAACAAGACCTGAACATGTACACTACCGATAGACATGCTTCCCCAGAAGGGGAAAACTCATGGGGCTCCACCCCTAGTCAAAGAACTACAAAGCAGCTAAGAAATGCTGAGAGTGGGAGAAATCACCATCCTCAGGGATAAGCCCCCTAACAGGCTATCCGATACCAAGTGGTCAGCCTTGAAATCATACACATACAAATAAATGGACTGAGCAGGCTGTATTTATATTTTTATGTATATACATTTCCTATTTGATAGTGGTGGCTTCTGTGACATTCGCTGTGTTCAGTTCTTAGAAATGTCTTAAATTCTCACACCAAAGCCAATCCATTACAACAAATTATGTTGTTACCAACATAAAAACTGTTTGTGTGCTACCTAAATAAATGTGCTGCNAAGCATTCTTCCTTGCACACTGTTCTCCATATCTTTCTCACTGTAGGCTCTGCTCATTCTTCCCTTTATTTTNATTTTATTTGCCTTTTTTTCTGCAAAATAATCTTGTATCCACATAAAATTATCTATTTTACTTCTGACTTAAAATCTTACTGCTGAGATATGTTTCTCAGTTTTAGATCACTTAGCCAGCATACATGGTGTCCTTGGTTCAATCCCCGGTAATGACAAACAAACAAATAAATAAATGAATAAATAAATTAACAATAGTAATAATAATACCTTACCTACTTTGTTCTAGTTCCAAAATGAATACCCCCTCACTCTCTCCTTTCCTTTCCACTTCTCTCTCTCCTTCCCTTCCTCTCTCAGTGTTTCTCCCTCATCATCAAGACCACTAAGAAGATGTAGCAAATGAGAGAGACAGAGAGACAGAGGAGCAAAAGCTTCTCATACTTAGGGAGCCACAAAAGGCTGCATCTGTCACACTCTGCTTGTTGAAGCAGTCCAAGCTCCTGTTCAGATTGACAAGAAGGAAACTGATCCCACATGCGTAACAGGCATGTAAGTCACCTGAGGAAAATGTATGAGATGAGATGGCTGATTGGAAGGATGAATGGGTGGATGGGTGGGTGGATGGATGGACCAAAAGATAGGTACCCAAACATGATCTGCCTCATACATTGAACAGAGGGTATCATACAACACATATAATCTTATAAATGATATTAAATTAAGAGAGGTGACTAATGCTTTCAAAAGTACCCAGAATGAAAGCTTTTTCATCTTGGCAGCTAAAAGGAGCATAATGGTCAAGAGCCTCAGCTTTGGAGATAGAAACATACTCAAGAGGTTCAAATGAATCACTTAACACATAGAATGATACACACCTTATATGGGTGTTGCAGAATTAAACGAAAGAACACCTCTAAAGAACTCAGCAGGGTGCCTGCCACACTAAAAGGCAAGTGGCCATCATTAAACTACTCATTGCAAGGAATATTTGGAAAAACCAAAATATAAAGAGAAGAAAATTAGTCACTTGTAATTGGACCAGTGATGGTTTGTGTTCAGCACAAATGAAATTCATTTTAGTGACCTAACAGAGCAAGATAAGAGTCCTACATTTTAAGGGTCTAATTTAGTAGGAAAATGGTGGGAAAAGAAGAAAATAACTGTATTTGTGGTCCTTTCTGAATATGGGCTGGGCACCAGAGGCAAGTACAGAGCCAGGAGGCAGGAGAAGCTCAGTCACCATGGAACAATGCAGAGTCAGAAGGGGTCTGATGGTGCAAAGGGTGATTCCACCAGGAAGTACGTAAAGTGGGGTCTGATGGCACAAAGGGTGATTCCACCAGGAAGTACGTAAACTAGGGTCTGATGGCACAAAGGGTGATTCCACCAGGAAGTACATAAACTGGCATCAAAACTCAAGAAGGCATCAGACTACCTGGAAGCAATGGAAAGAGACCTGAGAGCAGGTGGCATCTGGCCGCACAGACTTACAGGAGAGGAGGAGGGGGAGGTGCATGAGAGTCACCAGGCCAATCAGACCAAGTTAGGCCAGATGATGAGTAGCACTGGGTACCAATTCAAGGGATTCAGGCCTCATGTCTACCGGCACTGGGAAACATCAGAAGCTTCTGGAGAGGGAGTGTATGACCAGCAGAATTATCTTGTGGATAACTTAATGAGGAATATACGGTAGAAGCATTAAACGGAAAAATATCAGATGCAATATTTTAATAGGGAAACTTCTTTAATAATGGTGGCAGTAATAAATGCAGTACACAAAATAACTGCAAATACTGTAAAAAAAATTTAAAAGACATAAGAATTGTGTAGCAATTTTACAAATGAAAAGTACATTGTAAATGTAAAAATAGCCCAACACTGAGAAATACTGAGAAAAGAATATGAGGCAATAAGGTCAGAGCATATTATACACACGGACCTGTAGGCAGCCATGTCATTTATTACTGTTAAAAAGTGAAATATAGAATGCGATAATGAAGCAGGGCCAGTGAGATTCCTCAGTGCACCAAGGTGCTTGCTGTGCAGGCCTGCTACCTGAGTTCAGTCTCAGAACCCACATTTAAAAAAAGCACTGGGGACATCAGTAATCCCAGCACCCCTACACGCAAGGGACATGGAGACAAGAAAGACTGGGAGTTTGGGGGCAGCTAGCCTGGAACACACAGCACGGCATTAACGGGAAGAAACACTGCCCCCACCNGGTGGGAGGAGAGAACTGACTCCTGAAAGTTGCCTTCTGGCCTCCTGACAGGGCACACATTCTGCAGCATTCATACACATACAAACACAAATGACAGATATAACTAAAGTTTAAATTTTTAAATAATAAAAACCAAAGAGACAAAACAAAAGGTTAGCTGGTTTGTCTGATTGTTTTAAAAGAGCAGAAGAGGTGAAAATAATAGACTCCAAAATGTCCAGCTGGGTAATCAGAGAAGATGACTGAGGGGAGGATTCCATTGATTAATTTATGCATTAAATTTATAAAAGATTCCACAATGCAAAATAGATTTAAATAGCAAACAATCTCTCTCTCTCCCTCCCATCGTCCCTGCCACTTTCCCTCCATCCCTGTGAGTGTGTTTCTGATTTCTTTGATGAAAGTCTCAATATAATATGAAACACTAAAAGTGTTTCATAAACTTATTTTCTTAAAGACTGTCTCAAGATACTTCTAATCCTGTGAATCCTCTTTGAATCTTCATCCCATCCTACCCCATAGTCAAATTTCCCTTCTAAGCTTCTGCCTGGGGAGGATGAAGCGGAAGAACGGTGATAAACAGGAGTCAGTAGACTAGAACACAGCAGTCACCTGCAGTTACTGCTCCATCAGCTTGCTCTGGTTTTCCTTCAGTTGCTATAATAAACACCATGAGCAAACACAACCCGGAGAGTAAAAAGTTCATTTTAGCTTTCAGGTTATAGTCCACCATGGTGGGAATCCAGGGCAGGAACCCAAGCCAGGGACCTGGATGCAGGAACTGAAGCAGAGGCCAGAGAGGAATGGAGAAATTCTATTCATGAGTTTGCTGCCTCCTGCTTGCTCAACTTGCTTTCTTATAAGCCCAAATCCTCTGCCTAGGAATGGTGCTGCCCACAGTGGTCTAGATCTCTGACATCAATCATCTATCAAGCCAATTCCCAACTGACAAACCCACAGGCTGATCTGATGGAGGTAATTCCTCAATTGAGTTTCCCTCTTCCCAAATGACCCTAGTTTGTATCTAGGCGACATTAAAATGAACCAGTACACAAGTGGAAGGTTGACATTTATTCCATATTTGACTGTGGAATTGTTTAAACTGTTAAATAGCATCTCACTGACATGTGAAGAAGAAAACTACAAAACAGTGCCTGGGGGCTGGGTGACTTAGCACATTGTCCAAAAAAGACAATTAATGAGACACTTAGGTTGTCCAATTTTTTTTACCTTTTGACAACTGTATATTTTGTTTCCCATGTTTCTACTGTTTTTCCATGAATTTTAAAATTATTACACTGTTCCTGAATACATCTACTTTGCCCGAAACAAGTTTCCATTTTCATCCATTTAAAACAACTTAGGATGTGGAGCCCACCCTACAATCTGTGAAGCCTACACCCAAACCCTAGCAGCCAAGAGTCATCCAAGCTGACCATAAAGATCAGTGAATCTCACCAAAGGCAGCTAAGAAAGAAAATTGAACTGTCCCATGTGGGGAGCAGAGATGTAGGAGGCCAAAGCTGCCTCCCAGGCTGGACAACGCAGGTCAGGAGACGACATTTCATCTTTTCCTGAAGATTAGTGTCAGATCTCACATGTAGAGTCCACGTTCCACACGTGCGCTCAGTTGTCTGTTTCCTGTCTGGGCCTCTATTCCAGATGCTTTGAAAGCTCTGTCCTTCATGTACCACAACTCTGCTGGTTGCTGTAGGAGAACAAGGAGGCTTTGCCCTTTCTTGGTTTTACTATTTGNTGTTAAAGCAACCAGCTGGGGAAATTCTGGACTTAATGAGCCCTTCTTTGTCCTTGAAAGAGTCATAGAGTGCAGCTGCCAGGCAGCGAGACCTGGAGGCTTACAGACAGACCCTCTGCCATCCTTTACGTAAGACTGTATTTTACATTATCATTTACCAATGGCCTGAAAGCTAAGATTGTGCCTCTACAAATCCCTCAAAAAAGAAAAGATGTACCGTCTTTATCAGCCACACTTTCCTACACATCCCAAGAGCTTTTTGAAGAAAGGCAAATGTTCCTATTACACTAGGAGCAAGGGGAGGCGCAGGCTGTACTAATGGGCAGTCACTAGTAACCCACAAAGGGCTTCCTAAGAATCTCTTGTGAGTTAAACCCTGAGCTGGGATCTCTAGATCTTGTTCAGAATAGGACAAATAATTCCTAGCACACCCTGTCTAAGGCAAGACACTCTGGGTACAGGAGCGCCCTGTGTCTCTCCATTACTTTTGACAGCTCTATAGATGTCCAGCTCAAGACATTTTAATTAAAAAAAAAACCACTTATTTTGTTGCAATCTAATGGTTAAAAACTCAGGGCAATAATTTTTGCAAGACTATACATCAGATTTAACCTTCACAGATGGGTTTTATCTTGACCTAATGTTCTAGTTAGTTGTGCTAATTTGACACAAGCAAGAGTTATCTGAGAGGAGGGATCTCAATTAAGAAAATGCCTCCAAAATATCAGGCAATAGACAGGCCTGGGAGGCATCTTCTTAATTAGTGATTGAAATGGGAGGGTCCTACCCATTGTNAGTGATGCCATTCCTGGGCTGGCATTCCCCAAGGGGTGACAGAAGAAAGCAGGCTGAGAAAGTCATGAAGATCAATCCAGTAAGCAATGTTCCTCCATGGCCTCTGCATTAGCTCCTACCTCCAGATTCCTACCCTTTTTGACTTCCTGCCCTGACTGCCTTCAGTAATGAGCTGTGATAAGAAACAGTAAGCAAAATAAACCCTTTCCTCCTCAAGTTGCTTGTGGTCATGGTGTTTAGCAACAGTAGCAACAGTAACCCTAACTATGACACCTAATGAAGTGACATAAATTTACTTCAAATCCTTACATTTTGTCAATATTAAACACCTAACTGCCATGACCAAGGTGGTCAATAATGATGATTTAATAGATTCCTATCATTTCCAACTCATAAAATATTTATGCATATCCAACATGATCTGCTAGTCAGCTTGTTTCAGTAGAGTCTATGTGGTTCCATGTCTTCTTTAAGGTGAAGCCAAAATTGACTTGTTGTCAATATGGTAATTACCATCCCCTCATGAGCAGTCCAGCGGTTATGATGCCACCAGGTCAGCACAGGAGACTCCTCAAAGCAAATTTGCATACTAAGTCTTTTGATTCCCAATTGCCTTTCAGCCAGACTGAGGCTTGTGTGAGTGAAGACACTTGAGAGCATATGTCTTTCAATAAGAGAGTAGATCAGATCTTTCACAATCTTTTATTGTGTGTGTGTGTGTGTGGTGTCTGTGTGTGGTGTCTGTGTGTGTGTGTGGTGTGTGTTGTGTGTATGGTGTGTGTGTGTGTGTGTGTGTGTGTGTGTGTATGTGTGTGTTATGCAGGCTTGCATGTGTGTGGGTGCATCTGTGTGTATGTGCATGTATGCAGGTATACATGTGCATGCATGGCTGTGGAGGCCCAAAGTTAACATCAGTATCTTCCTCAACTATTCTCCGCTTTATTTGTGGAGATAGTCTCTCTCACTAAACCCAGAGCTCATGAATTCCAGCTAGTCTAGCTAGCCAGCTCACCCTGGGGACCCCTGATTCTATCTCTCGAGTTCTGGGATCACAGGCAATCGTCAAGCCTGTTTAGCTTTTGTGTAGGTTCTGAGGATCCAAACTCTAGTCCTCGTATTTGAATGGCAAGTGCTTTATCCAGAGTCATCTCCCCAGCCCTATATACTCATTTTCACATAAATTTACACTGTTGAAACCTCATGGCAGTAGAATATGCCCTCAAAGAGGAAATAAAATATTTTCTAATAAAATGTTCTTCCTTCTGTGGACAATAAGAATGACCTTTGTGTCAGCGTGTTTACAACATCACCACCAAAAAACACTAAAAACTATCCTAGAATCACTTTGTTTGTACAGATTGCTGCCAAAAACAACCTAGAGTGCTTAGTACATGGAATTTTACAGAAAAATTCAGAAGGCAGCTCACAACCAGCTTCCTGAAACCCCCAGTTTCGCTCTCCATCTACTTCCCNCACTTCCTTCNTTTTCTCTCATATACTCCATCCAAGTCTTTCTGGGTCTGAAGAAGGCGGAATGCTATACTGATTCCCACCTTCAACAACTGAAAACATACAAGAATGACAGTAGGAAGGTCATTTCTAATGACTTCCATGCCAAGTGTTTGGTTTCCAGACTAGCAGAAGAGGAGCAGAAGGGCGTGTGGAGTCTTCATTCTAAAGGTCCCTTAACATGTTTGATAACCCCCTTGCATCTCTTCCTGAATCAAAAATAACTTGAAAATATTATTAGCTGGGGGTTTCTTTCACATTGCATTTTTCAAGTAAATGAGTCGTGCTATTCTCCCAGACATCTCTTCCTAATGAGCTGCTTTATTTGAGCTGAGGGAAGAGCGACCCTGAATGTGACAAACAATGAAAATAATTGCTTGAAACTCAAACTATGTGCAGATGCGAACCAGCTAAGTATACTATGCAGGGTAAACCTGTGTTTCCTGCTTTCCCATCCCAGCCCACACCAGTATCCACCATTATATCCTCTCTTTTGCCTTGGTTATGGTGTAAGCAACCTGAAGAATGCAGGCTATGATATTTTATAAAATGTATCCTTTCTAAAAACCAGAGATTTTTGAGCTAAAGTTTAGGGCTGACCACTTAGGGTTGAATAGCCTATTAGAGCACTCACCCTGAAGAAGGCTGGACTCCCTCTCCCAGCAGCCCTGAACATGTATACACGTGGATGACACTAAATAGACATAAGCAGATATGTGTACTTATACATACATATATACATATTGTGAAATGGTAATTAAAGAAGAAAACNTTATGAATTTGAGAAGGAGGGTAACATAGGAAGAGTTTGACAAAGGACATAAATGCTTTAAATATAGCACTCATGTATGAAATTCTACAAACCAACAAAAAAAGCCTAGCAGGCGCAGCTCCAGACATGCAGCCTAAGAACCCACTACTTTGTCCATGAGCTACTCTTGCCTGAGGAGTCACTCCCTCCCTCTCACATACTTGCCTCCTCCTACAGCCATTTCCACACTCACATCTTCTTTGCTGGCCCAATTAAATAGCTCATGCATTAGCTTTGGCCAATCCAGTGCTAGTCTTACAACTCTTGCCTGCACTGGCCCAATCTAATTGCATGCCAGATTCTCACATCAGACACACAAAGAAACAAGTCTACATGCCCAGGTCACACCACAAACTCAAAACCAACATGAATGGCCAAGACAGCATGTCTCCCATCAAGCCCACCAGTCGTGTAGAAATATTCTCTAATGACAGCTACCTACATAAAAACCAGGACACAGGATTTACTTTTTTTATTAAGGAATTTTTTATTCATTTTACATACCAACCACAGATCCCCCTCTCTTCACTCCTCCTGCCCCTCCAGCCTTTACCTCCCAACCCACCCCCCATTCCCTCCTCCAACAACTTAAGGCCTCCCATGGGGAGTCAGCAGAGCCTGGTACATTCAGCAGAGGCAGGTTCAAGCCCCTCCCCCTGCATCAAGGCTTTGCAAGGTGTCCCACCATAGGTAGCGGGCTCCAAAAAGCCAGCTCATGCACCAGAGATGGATCCTAATCCTACTGCCAGGGCCCCCTTAAGTAGATCAAGCTACACAACTGTCTCNCTTATGCAGAGGGCCTAGTCCAGCAGGACACAGAATTTAAAAGAACAATTTCCAAAGAACTTTATCAAAGAATTTAAGAATTTTGAGTTAAGACTTGAACAAAAACTTTATTGAACTTCAAGAGGATAATAATAAATGCCTCAGTGATNTCTGAGAAAATTCAAAACACCACCAAATGAAATAGCAAAGCCAATTCAAGATTATTAATCACAATTCAGTAAAAAGAAATAGAATTGGAAAACTCAATAATCCAACTAGAAAACTCAGTGGAAAGATGTACAAGTAGAATGGATCAAGTAGAAGACAGGACATCAGAAGTTGAAGATAAATTAGAGGAATTATTAGACAATACAAGCAAAGAATGCAAAAAAAAACAGAAAAGGAACATACGGGGAATGTTGAAAAGACCAACTCTGAATTATAGGAAGAGATGAAGGAGGAGATCCCAAATCAATGCCGTAGACCAGATTCCTACCAAGATCATAGAAGAAAACTTCTCCCTCCAAACTAAGGAAACACCCATCCACACAAATACAGTAAGCACACAAAACCCCAGGTAGACAAGACCAGAAAAGAAACTCTCCATAGCACATCATAGTTAAAACACTAAATATACAGAGCAAAGAAAAACATTGAGAGAAAAGACACAAAGCACAGGCAAAGGAAAACCTATCAGAGTAACAGCTGCAACTCTGGAAGCCAAAACAGCCTGAGCAATGCGACCGTGACAGCCAACCTGCTCTGCTTTATCCAGCAAACCTACCTGCTGAAGTGGAAGGAAAAATAAAAACTTTCCATGATACAAACAA
>LZPO01035736.1:18495-30583 GCA_001675575.1 Neotoma lepida | reverse complement strand
GTCCAAACCCCTCCCCCTGCACCAAGGCTGTGCAAGGTGTCCTACCATAGGTAATGGGCTCCAAAAAGCTAGTGCATGCACCAGGGATATATTTCTTATACAGAAGTAGGTCACACCCTGAACCATGATATATGGACCTCTGACCTTGAAAGTACTTGGCCCTACAGATAGGTTATATTTTGTTACTAATTCATGTGCTTTGCATCTGTCATTAAAGACTTATAGCTGAAGACACTGCAGACCACTTTGTTTTATTGTTTGTTTTTCTTTTGTTTGTTTTTAACCATAGAAGGCAAGAGACTCATGAGGAAGAATAACATTGTTACATCTTCTATACAATTACATTTTTAGTTTGTTTATGCTCATCTATGAAACCAAACAGGATGTAACAAGCCTAACCACGTTCTTCATTCTGCTTTTGTTTCACTTTCTTCATTGTCGGGTAGGAGGATCCCTATGCCACAAATGATGAGAAATNTGCTTTCCAGTCTCTTAAACTGAGATTTCTAATTCTCTGAGAGTTTCCAACAGGACCTTATATGTTTGTCAATAGAAGTGGCCTTTTTAACTAATGGAATTTCAATGAAAAAGCCCCCTTTCTCTGATTTAAGAATGGCTACTTATGATTGAGCCAATGCATACCCTGATAAGGAACAAGTGCAAATCTTTGCCTTCAACGGTTTCACAATACTGAGAAGTATCAAATCATAATGCATCTGAAGTAATTCTAAATAGGATATGTTCAAATGCAAGACAGATTATCATTGCTGCTATTAATGCAATTAAACAGATGTCGCTGTTGATAATGGAAACTTTTGTTACATAGAAGTCAAATTTGAGCTAGTGAATGGGACTGCATTGATCACTTAGTAAATTGTTCTCTGAGAAGCACAGAAACTTGAATCTTTTTACTCCATGTCTGGAAATTTAGGATAGCTTAGCCAAGGGCCCAGGTGTCTGATTCTTTGGATGATTAAGTTTGGGTATGATATCTTTATGTAGGTAGAATTTCAATGCTTCNAGATTGCTTCAGATGGTAGAATATCTTTAGAAGTCAGTTATTTTGGGTTTCGGGTCAATAACCTTTACCTGTGGGCATGAGCACTTGGTGATTATGAATGCAGCCCTCATTAGAACATCAGGATAAACCTTGGCTATTCTATATTTCAGGAGCCAAGGACTGTGTGTCTGTCAGCTATCATGATAAACATGTGAGGGAAAATGGCCTTGCTTACTGTGCTAACATAGAGTTGAACTATGTTTTTAGATGGTATGAATGGTGTGTTTTTAATTTGCTATTTCATTTTAGATACAGTTTTCTTTGGAGCTAAAGCTGGTCTCAAACTAATAATCCCCGTNTCTTAGCCTCTTGATCTCTGAGATTACAAGTATTTACCACTACTTTGGCTATATACTGGTCTTTAAAAATATAAAATTATTAAGCATGCTAAAATAAAAACTATCATCATGTATAGTTCACTAACTAGAAAATTACCTAGGTGTTNTGTACAGCAGGAGCTGTCATAGCTCTGAACATTCAGACATAGCTCAATTAGAGGGGACAGAAATATTTAATTCATTCACCTGCTGTATTTATCTACAAAATCACAAGAATCAAGGGACATGTGATTGCTTTGATTGCCTTATTTAAATGTCCTTGTGTGAAAAGGATCAAATGCAGGTTCTGGGAACTCTTGCCTTTGCCAACTGAAACTTAGCCAAAACCAATTTAGACTGCATCCAACCATGGAAAACTGCAGAATGCTTCTTTAGCTAACATTTTATATTTTTCTAATTATACATCTGTGAGTTTCTATGAGTTAAATAAGAAAGATCCAAACAAATTACAATTCTTACTTTTCCCCTGAGGCANTGTCGATATATCTGATAGTCACCACTTTCTTACTAATGCAAATCTATATGAGAATTAATTTTTAATATAGGTAAACTAGGACAACAAAAATTGAATAATGAAAATCTAAATGAACTTGAATATTGTAAGGTAACTGCCAAGATGGTTAAAACCATTGATTAAAACATAACTTTTGAAGTATCAGAACCTTTACAATGATCAAGCAATTTTCTAATTTCCCACTCATATGCTCACATAAATGGATAGCTGTCTTTTATTCTTGTTTTTCTTTCCCCTAAAAATTCAGATCAGCATGCAACCCACAAGGTCACTGCAAATACATGATATTAAAATGCATCCAATTCTTCAGCAACATAAATGTTTTTATGAGCAGCAGGTGTATTCTTTGCAAGGCCATAAAGCTATTAACAGCTCAGTAAGGAGTACATAATAATCGGCTGTTAAGGCAGCCTCCCTTGCAGGAGTACTGAGGAAGGACACTTTTGAAACCATTAAGACAACTGGATTTTAAAGAGTATCAGCTATGGAGGCTTTATGAATAGCAGTTCATTTAAACTTTATATCATTAAAGTAATGAATTNAGTTTTCTTAATATGA
This sequence comes from Neotoma lepida, assembly GCA_001675575.1. Lineage (NCBI taxonomy): Eukaryota > Metazoa > Chordata > Mammalia > Rodentia > Cricetidae > Neotoma > Neotoma lepida. Next base: position 28,113 of record LZPO01035736.1, on the reverse strand, counting down.
ATATGCTCACCCNAAAGAATTAACTCTTCTGAATAATAAGTTAAATCATAATTTTGAGGCTAAATATGTTTTAGTAATAAGTACTTGAAAACAAATTGTTACTTTTATTTAATTATTTTTTTGAAAAATCCCATGGTTTAGGGCTGATTACAGCAAAGCTATCTTAATTAAAACTTGTGTTTTCCATCTATGAGTTCAGTCAGCCTACTTCTATCAACAACTGAATGAATGTTCAGGATGTTCTATGTTATGTGAAGTACTAGTTGCTCACTCTGAAGAAATTATGCATGATCTTATTTTCTTTCTATCACCTCCAAACATGTCAATAAAATTATTTTATTGGTTTAGTTAAGTGATTTTCTTCCATAGTTGGCATACTCATTAAGTTAAAATCTCTGTCTCTCTGCCTCTCTGTCTCTGTCTCTGTCTCTGTCTCTGTCTGTCTCTGTCTCTGTTTCTCTCTCTCTCTCTCTGTGTGTGTGTGTGTGTGTGTATGTGTGTGTTTAGGCCAGAGGCTGGCATTGAATGTTTTACTCAGCCACTTTCATTTTGAAAAGTGGAGACTTCTGACAAGGTAACTCTGAAAGGCTTGGCCCAGAATTTGGGGCGGGGCGAGGAGGGGGCAAAAGTAACACCATAGAGGAGTCCTGTATTCCCATAGGAAGGTCTAGTTCTGATCCTTGGGGGCTCAGGGAGAATCAGTCACTGAGGTGAACACTAATTGTGAATCCTAAAGTTGTAGCACACGGGGCCTCCGTTTCCAGAAAGTTCTTTCTTGAACANAGAGCATTTTCACACTTGCCTGCTAAGTCACATAGGCTTGGAAAACACAAGGTCAAATATAGTTAAGTAGGCTACTTGCTACGGGATTCTCCTGAACTTTAAAGGTGTCCATATGTTTTTCAGCATTAGAGATGAAAAGCTACGTACTTCATTGTTTTGGCCAAATTGATTGATCGCATAAACCTATGGAGAGTGGGAATATCTACAAGATTCTCTCTGCAGTACTTACTTTGTACATGCTGGTACCCTTGGATGTTATCTTACCTTCTTACAATTTTAATAGATCTTTTGGAAGAAAGCATTCTTAAAATGAACTTAAGGCTATCATCTCCCTTTTACCATAAATATTTGAATTTCAATAATGGAAGCTTTCATTATCTTTGGCAAAATAGATTATTTTACAGATTTTTTTTCTAATTTTTGAAGTTCTCTATTCTCTAGAAAAAATTTAAGTTCTCTGCATAACATTTCTGTCTTTATATCATTGAGCTCAATTTCTGTCAAGTATAGGAAGTCAGTGTGCAGCTTCTTTCTCTTTTTTTCCTCCTCGCAGAAGAGATTGTACAGCCCAGGTTGTAAGTTCCANNCTCATCTGTAATGCCACTTCCCTCCATGCTCACATCTATTTCTGAGTTGGTCTGTCTCTGGATTCTTTGTTACAACAAACTTAATCTTTCTGTGGTAATGTTACTTTCCACAAAACTTACCTGCTAGACTTTTTATTAGAATTTGATTAATATGCCATATTAATTCAGAGAAATCTGACNTCTCTAAGTAACTTCCCTTTTTACCCATGAATTTTAGCTCTTTATTGGAGAGCTTTTAATTTTTTAAAAAACATTTTAGATTATTTTCCTTGAGTTAAAAATATTGTGGATTCATTCTCAGGTACTTTATAGATTTTGCTTTGGAAATTAAATTTCATTGAGAAATGTTTTCAGTTTGCCAATGCTTTATGGAAATGCATTTAAATTTTTGTGGCTAGCTGGTTTATTTCAGCTTAATTAACCAACTGGTAATTGACTGACAGAATTTCTATATAGTTACACCCTCTGTAATGTTACTAGTGTCTTAAAATTCATTTTTATTTTATTTTATTCTATCTCGCTGAAATTGCTAGATGACCTAAATGTTGATAAGAATGATCATGGATATTTTTAATGTAATTCTCATTTTAGAGAATTATTTCAATATTTTATCTTAACTGCTTTGTAAAATTATTCTATGTTCCTAATGTTCAAAAACACTGCTTAGGAATGACTGACATGCATGAAATGCCTTTTTAGGGTTTTATTGGTTGGGATCTCAATGTGAAATGCCCCTCATACATGCCAGTGTTTGAACCCTGGACTCCCAACTGGTGGTGCTGCTGGGTAACTTTGTGGGATCTTTAGGCTTTGNATTCCTTCCTGGGGAAAGTGATTTGTTAGAGGTAGGATTTGGGACTTTAAAGTCCTTCCCATCTCCAGTTCACTCCCTGCTTCCCGAGTGTACATGCAATAAGAGCAGCCAGACTCCTACTGCTACCTGCTGCCAGGAGTTCCTCACCATAGTGGATTGTAACCTCCTGGAACTCTATACCAAAATAAATCCTTTCTCCCTTAAGTGGCTTCTGTCAAGGTGTTTTATCACAGTTACAGAAATGTAACTAATACACTATTTAAATGGTTATGTTTTATTAGTTGATCTGCTAGTGTGGTTAAGTTAGTAAGTGGTTCTCAACCTTTCTAAGGCTGTGATCCTTTAATACAGTTCCTCATGCTTTTGTGACCCAGCCATAAAATTATTTTCATTGCTATTTTATAACTGTACTTTTGCTACTATTATGAATTGTGATGTAAAAATATGAATTTTCTGATGATCTTAGGTGACCCTGTGAAAGGGTCATTTGACCCCAAAAAGAGGTCATGACCCATAAATTGAGAANCCCTGAGTTAGATTATGAAGTGTATACTATTAAAAATAATCTCATTCATTCTTAAATCAGTTGCTTTTCTGTAGTTTGCTTGGTGAGTTGGCTATCATTGTCTTTAGGATACGGTGTGTATGGAGCCGAGTGATAGCTGCTGAAAATAATTTTTTCCCATTTTTTACTATTTGAGACAGCTATTTATGAAGTTAAAAGGGGGCTATCTTANTTCACATTTTTGGAGATTCAAATGAAGGATTGAGTGGCCTCATTGGCTTAGGCACATCACTCCTAGCATGTGAGAATGTTCATAGCTCAAGCCATGAAATAGAAAACTAGAGGACTGATCAAGGCCCTAGAATGTTCTTGGAGGGCACACCCTCAATACCCTAAGAATCTCCCACTAGTTCTCACTATATATAGTTCCACAGCACCTCCCAGTACCAGTAGTTAGGACAAGGCTTAACATGTGGACCTTTGGGGTTACCCTTTCACAATATAGCATGATGCATCCTATTTTAATGCAGTATTAAGATTTTTTATTTCAAAAATACTGCAAAAACACTTTCTTTCAGATTTATATACTTCCCTACAATTTTCCATATTTGCTGCTGCTCCTTTCTTCTTTTTCCTCCTCCTCTTCCTCTTCCTCCTCCTTCTCCTCCTCCTACTCCTTCTCCTCCTTCTCCTCTTCCTCCTCCTGTGTATCCCTGGCTGTCCTGGAACTCACTCGTAGAGTGGAACTCAGAGATCCCCCTATTCTGTCTCCCAAATTCTAGGATGAAAGGCATGTGCCATAACATCTGGCTTGCTTCTTATTTCTTATAGTGTGCTTTTGGAGTTTTTTTTCTTGCTACTGAAGCCTGGTCTTCTATGATAGGTCTTTTGGTGACAGATTCTCTCTTTTAGTTTATCTCTAAACATCTTTATTCTACCCCTCTTCTAAAAAATATTGTAGCATAGATCTTTCTAGGTTGATAAATGTTTTCTATCAAAAACTTTGAAGGGGGTATTTTTCAGTTGCCTGTTTTCCATCGTGCTAAGAAATCTGTTGTAAGTCTGCCATTTCTTTGCCAATGGTCTCTTTTTGTTGCCTCACTAATTTTAAAACTCTCTTTCTTTCTATATTTCCTTTATATTCTGCAAGTCTAATATAAAAGTTACATGTATGAGCTCACTCTGGATATGTCACATTTAGGGATTCATTGCTTGCTGAAAATGTGCAGCCACTATTTACGTAGATATTCCTAATTCTTTGTCCTTAGATGAAATTTAGTGTCTTAATTGTGCAATTGTTTTGTCTANGTTGCTTTACATGTCTCTTTGTCTCTTTGTACTCAAGTCTGGGCATGATTTTCAGATGCACATTCAACTTTACATGATTTAGAGTTCCTCTTTTTATCAGGACATCCCAGTATCATTTTATTATAATATATACCTGATAAACATACACATGCATAAGTNAATATATACACTTATGCAAAANGACCATTCCAATTCAGAAATTCTATTTTGTCAAATTTGCCTATTATTGCCTTCTGTTCATGACTGCATTTATTCTCTCAAATATTCCACACAGTTTTTCTGTGTGTGACAGTTCAACACAAATCTGTTGCAGATTATTCATGCTGACTCAATCATTTTTTCCTCATACTTCCAGCTCTTTGAATGTGATGCTATTGCCAGACCATAATCTACAATGTATTTGAGTTCTTAATTTTGAAATCTTTCTTTCAGAGATGGTTTGCTTCCATGTCTATGGGATGTGGCTGAAAGAGCTCATTTCAGCCATTCCTTGTCTAGGGCCCCTAACTCTTCTCTTATCCCATCAATAGTGGTCTCATAGCAGTAAGAAACCATCTCTAAGAGAGCCCACTGTACAGACTGACAGCTCTAGTTCCCTCTAAACCAGTTTTGTGTGTGTGTGTGTGTGTGTGTGTATTATTTTTGTCTATATGTCTTTTTTATGGGAAAGGAAAATTCATGAAATTATGCTCTTATTTTTGTGAGACTAAATTTCCTTCAAGAGCAACTGCATCCGTACTTAGTAAATTTTCAAAAGACGAGCTTTCNAAAATTGACCATTCTAGAAACCCAAAGACTACTTTACACTAACAATATCTGATGCAACTTTTTTCAATAAATAAGAGCATAAACGAAAGAAGAGATTCATGAATAATGAGTNATTAATGCAATCACAAACTCTCGATTTCATTCTGGATGTGTCAATAATCAGGTGCTGGCTGCTGAGCTACAAATATGACCAAAGGACACACAATCCTTCAACAAGGACTGAGGAAGAATTAGAGACAAAGGGCTACAGTAAAGTCAAATTCCTTTTGTCCCTCAAAAATTATTAAGCTAATGATATGTACGTTTAAGGATTAAAAAGTTTAAATATTTTAGTGAAAAAAGCATGGACACTATACATGAGTAAAATGCATATTTGAATNTAAACAAATTCCCTAGAGAGTTTTACCATTTGAAATAATGTAACTTTTTGATTCATTATAAACTACATACTTTTGAAAAATAGAACTTATTTATGAAATGTACTATTGGATAATTACAGTTTTAAAAGAGAGATTTATATAACCCTATTTTTATTTAAAGATGCAAAACAAGTAAAGAAGAGAATTAAACTAATTATTTTCCTGAGGGATACAATAGGTAAATTAATTTACAGTTATCTTGGTATTAATGAAATAAAAATCAAATAGTATTATTGAAAACATGATGATATAATCATAAAAGTCAAGGAATGTTTAATAAATCAATTATATCTTAAACTTATTTAGCAACACTTTAAAATTCAATAGCAATCTTATTATGAATCCACCTTGACAAATCACTATACATTTACATGTACATATATATTTCAATGAGAGGAGGAAGGAAGGGATGGTATACTTGGCTTTTCTTACTCATGTGTCAGCCCCATCCTTCCTTCCTTCTATTATCGAACNACTATACCCTCTTTCTTCCTTGAACTTGTCAGGTTCCTCCTGGCTTGAGTGTTCACCCTTGCCTTCCTTTACCCGAAATGCCCCTTTTGTNTTTTGCTTCAGTTGTTAATATTAAATACCTCACTGTCTTGGGTTGGTATCTAAGCCAAAAATGAAAATGTTTCACCTGTTTAATTATTTAAAGTTTTATCCACAGAGGATTTTTATTATAGAAACTCATTTCACTTTAAATTCGGATATAGCTTTAGATTGCAAAGGAGTCTTAGCTTTAATTTTTAAGGGACAGCATGGCATGAAGGAAGGAATTCTGGGTCTGTTATAGAGAGCAAAGATGCCAAGCTCCTAAACTGGTACACATAGCACCTTCCAGTGTCTTCCTCTTTCCATTCCAATATCAGTCCTTTTTCTCTACCTACAGAAAATATGAATGTAGCAGAACATTTTTATAATAATAAAAAGATGTATTTGTTTCAGATTTCTGTATTATATTGATGGCAATACTTGGATAAAAATATGGCTTCAGAAACTCAAAGCTATTAGGTGAAATTGAGAAACATAGATTCATTTCTTGACAATGAGTTCTATGACACAAGAATTAGAAAATTAGATTTTTCTTTACTCAAAACTTGATTTGGAAAACTGAAATGCTCTAAAGTAATGACTATTGAATGAATCAGGAGAAAATAACTTCATCCACCATTTTTGAAGGCAGAATACAGGTATATTCTTGAATTTCAATCCTTTGGAGCAATTTTTTTCAAGGAGCTTCGATGATGTGTTTCAGGTACTTTGTGTCTGATCCTCTAACTTGAAAAGGGACAGAAATCAGACTGTGTACATGGATGTGATTCAAAACACCCATTTTGTGTGTAAAGGGACAGAAATCAGACTGTGTACATGGATATGATTCAAAACACTCATTTTATGCAAGTTAATGCAAATAAATAAAAATTCTTAACAAGCTCCAGATTTCATTTGGTTCAGAGACAAATTCCTTAACAAGTTCTTTTAAAAGAAGCAAGAAAAATACTTCCTATTTGTCCTAGTTATAGTTTCTATTGTTGTGAAGAGACACCACGACAATGGCAACTCTTATAGAGGAAAACTTTTTTTTTCCCCCCAGACAGGGTTTCTCTGTGTAGCTTTGGCGCCTGGCCTCAAACTCACAGAGATATGCCTGCCTCTGCCTCCTGAGTGCTGGGATTAAAGGCGTGTGCCACCACCACCCAGCTTAGAGGAAAACATTAATTGGAGCTAGCTTATAGTTTCAGAGGTTTAGTTCATTATCATCATGGTTGGACATGGTGCTGGAGAAGGAGCTAAGAGTTCTACATCTTATCTACACGCATCAGGAGGAAAAACTGTCACATTGGCCAGACTTGAGCTTATGAGACTTCAAATCCTGTTTCCACAGTGACACACTTCCTCTAACAAGGCCACACCTCCTAATAGTGCCACTCTTTATGGGCCAAGTACCCATAGACATGAGTCTATGGGGGCCATTCCTATTCAAACTACCATAATGTTTATGAATTTTGTCAAAACCTTGTATGATTGCTTCCATAAAAATCCTGGTATGGGGTTGTGACTTGGCCTGCCCCAACATCCACCTTGTCTTGAGATGCTGGAGCACATGAAGGGACCTGACTGAAGACCCAAAGGTGCAGGATCTCCACAACACAAGGCAACAACAGGATATCCAAGAAGAGTCCTAGTTAGGGCCCAGCATCTATAGTGTAGTAGAAACCGGATGCCTTGACCCAGACCTATGACTCTTTGCAATGAACACTTACAAGTAAAGATGTATGGACAAAGGTGTTTACTTCATGACTCACTGTGTCACACTAAGGCTTCCATGACAAGATTTTTAATTCCTTCCTTCTTTTTTCTTTTTTCTCTTAAATTTTTTCTTGGGGGAGGGTGGGAGTTATGTAAGGGCAGAGAGCAGATGTGAAGGGATGGGGTAATGAATGGGTTCAAGATACATGATATAAAAAAGATACAGAATAAATAAAAANAGAAAAAATAATATAATAAAAATTAATATATGAAAATAAACACAAACAAAGAANCAAACCAAATCTGGTGTGATGTAAATGGAGAAGTTGGTGGCTGCTGTTTTACCTCACAGTGGTTGTGCTTTAAACTACTCATGGCCTGGCTGCTCATGCTGTAGCCTGGGGGCGATTTCTGTTTCCCTAGACAAGGGCTCTGTTGCTGCCGCTAAGGTAGCTTTAATTAAATCTCTGTCATTCTAATAAAACTGAGATTCAAAGACTAGGGTGAAAACCTGTGAGCTCAGAGAATTAGAGNAGCAACTAGCTAACTGTCTTTGCTGGTATCTCCAGAAGTCTCTCTTCCTTCACATCACCCCAACTAACACCGGCACTATGCTCTTCACTTACACTTACTGTGAACTAGTTGCTAACCCTGCCTCTCTGAGCCCAGGTTAATATTTTTAAGTAGTGCAAATGCAACACATCTTTAACACATAGTTAAACACAAATGCAGCACAAACAAATGTAACACATCATTGTCTAGTTAAACAAATACTCCACAACAGATGGAATCTTACAGTATCCATTCACATGTCTGTTCCTTAACAAATTCATATCCTGCCCTCAACATGAATAGCATTGGGATTTTTTCTTTTTTTTTTTGCAATTTGTTTTCTGATTTCACATAGTTCTCTCAACTAAGAACATTCCTTGTGTCAGAAGTGACTCATTTCCTCCCAAGGTTTAGGTAGGCCATTTCATGAAGTCTTTCTGCAGTTTACATTTGCCTTCAACTTAACTCCTTTTAGGCAGTTTTGCCAATGTGAAGGTATCAAAGGTTAAGACAAGATGATTAGATAGCACTCCACATTTGGAGACTAATTAATGTTAGATGATTATAATAGGATGTTCATCAACTGAGATTAGAAGAACAATGTTAAGAAAAGCAGAGTGTGATGAGTTACAAAACAAGTCTTGACAAATGCAGCCACTCAAACTGGTTGGCTTCCATTAGACTATTAAAATTGTTATTTTCCTTGTAGTTTTTCAGTGGAAGTCATCAGATCATGTCTCTATATGACAAGTGATATTAACGGTAGAGGACTCCATTACTTTTTTTCTTTCTTTCTTTTTTTTTTTTAAAGAAAAGCCCATCAGATGACTATTTTTCTCCATAGTAACCCTTCAATTCTGCAAGACAGATAATCAGGAGATGCTCTCTGGCCATTTTAATATGAAATGCAAAAGCTTAGAAATCCCCTCTAAATAATTGAATGCAACCATTAGGAGCATAGCCAACCAGTCTCTTAATGGAGAGGTCAATGAGGGACACTAGGCATAGAACTTCTTTGAGAAGTCCAAAGAACATTTGGTGGTTTATAATTGATTTTTCTAGGCAGATCTCCTTTTTTTTTCAAATAGTAATTATATGAGCATCATTAATAATGGCTGTTGCAAGGGACTTAGCTTTACTCTTCAAGGCAAAAATTATATTTGGCCAAAGATGCTTCATAATTATCTCTACTTATTTGCAATAGAATACAGATTTAGTTTTTTTTCCTCCTCATTTGAGAATCTAAAATACTTAAGTCTCCCCCCTGAGAAATGAGGATAATAACAGTAGAGCTGGGAAATGAAGAACTTACTACACACCACTCACTATTCGGGAAAGGCTGGAAGAGTTCTGCTTTAATAGTTTAACTCCCAGAGCACATCCTAGTAATTATTTTGTCCCTACATTTTGAAGGTCTGATGCATCTTTTGAAGATGTTAAGTGCCTCTCTAAATTAGGAAAGAAAGACATTTTCTAAAGGAAACTTCTTTTATAAAGGCATGGGCTGATTAACAACTAGAAAAGATGAAGCAAATAAGATACAGGGATCAGAAAACTAGTCACAGCAGCTGCAACACAGCCCTCTATGTCCAGTAGTTTTTATTAATATGTATTTGATGTGTATGTGGT